>PVIU01007357.1:0-92213 GCA_004026605.1 Ondatra zibethicus
TTTTTTTTTTCACTAAGAAAGATGGTCAAATGGAATATAACTTCTATAACCTTTCTTCACCATCTGGCTTACATGTGCCCATTTAATCTACACTACTTGTGGCTGTCGTGTGGTATTGGCTACATCTACTTATCTCTTCTCCACCTAAGACAGGCTTGGGAGTCTTTTTCCAGTGTCCCCATTCTCATACAAACATGCTACCTTTTCATCTGTTTATTTTTGTTCTGCTTTGCTTGGGGACATGGTGCTGCTGTCTTGCTCAGGATCCTCACAGCCTCCTGCTTCAAGTGATCTACTTGCTTCCTCCTCTAGAATCGTTGGGATCACACGTGTGTTTCACCATGTTCAACCACCTCTCAGCTTTCAAAAAAGAAAGCAGAGTTCACATTGTTTGCTGGTTCCGAATCTACTAGTGCCTATTTACCCCTTCACAGAAAAAGTCCTTGGAAGATTGGCCTCGCTCACTCTCCCTGCTTTCTCTCTTCCTATTCTCTCTACCAAACCTCAACTGTCTTCACTGAGAAAATTGTCACCAAGGTCACTGATGACTCCCTCCCAAAGGTCTCAATGGTCTATGCATTTTCTTCAAGTCCATATTTAACACTTCATCTTGGCTCCTGGGATACTGTATGTAGATTTGCTAACTGTGGGACATTTCTAGTCTTTACTGTCCCTCATATCTGTTTGTCTCAAGGTTAGAGGCCTTGTGACTTAGCCCCTGAACCCCTGCTCCTCTTTCTACACACTCGTTTCCTTTAGCCTCATGATTTTCAAGGCTGTCCGTAGCTTTGCTGGTATCACCCACCTCATCCTTCCCCTGAGCTTCAAACTCCTGCACTGGAGTGCCTGCCTTCTTTGGCATTTGGCTCTCACAGGCTCTCCAAGCAAACAGGTCTCAACAAACACCTGACTCCATCCAGGCCCAGAACACACAGCCTTCCTCGGGATAATTCCTTCTACTTGTTAAGGCTGAAGTCTTTGGTATCGATTTTGATTCTTTTCTCCTTTGGTACTCTTGACCCAGACTAGGGTTCTGTGCCTACACTACTACTAACCTGGTTCATACCACTATCTTCCTCACACAGATTGTGGCAAAACCTCCCAGCTAATCTCTGTATGCTAGGTTTTCCCACGCTTTCCCCCCAAATCTATCTTCCCTGTAGATGGTAGACAACATATCATTCTCAAACTACCTTCCTCGGGCTTCCCACACATTCCACAATAAAGCTGAGGCCCTGGCTTATGAGACTCATGGCCCCTACACCCTTGCTCATTGGTCTCTAGCCCTGAAGTCTCTTCAGTATTGCCCTCTACACAATGTGATTGTATTTCAGGGCCTTTGGGATATATCCTGTGCCCACAGCTGGTGTTCCCTGCCTTCAGCCTCCTTCCTTCCTTGCCTGCTTGGGTTCTATCCCAGAGAGTGACCTCTTGGAGAAGGCTTGGCAGAGGGGAATGAATAGCCAACTAGATGAAATGGGGACATTGAGAGCCCTGCTAATTAGATGGAGCCCCTAAAACTTAGAGCTGGTTCCAAGAAGCACTCAGCTTCCTACTCTTTGGTCCACAGAGAGCAAAACTGGCTGAGACACATGGTAGGATCAGTTTGCATTCCTCTGACAGCTACTTCTCCTCTTCCTGGTGGCCTTGAAAGGGACAGAAATGATGCTTAGCAAGATGATGAAGGAATAAGAACAATAGTTTTGTAAAAAGAGTAGGGCACTAGATAAAAGTATTCAACTCTCTTTCCTATGCCACAGATTTCAGCCAAGAGTCTGAGGCGGGAGAAAGGGGAAGGGTGATCACTGGGACTTAATGGTCCCAATTAGTAATCAGGATGTTTCACAGTTTCTTTGGGGGGGGGTCTTGTGTCACCCAGGAGTCCACTGGAAGATCCTGTGCCCACTTCAGTCTTCATTCAGGGTGGAAGAACCAGCTAGCAATCCAGCTAAAGACAGCCAGGCGGTGGTGGCGCACGCCTTAATCCCAGCACTCGGGAGGCAGAGGCAGGCGGATCTCTGTGAGTTTGAGGCCAGCCTGGTCTACACAGTGACTTCCAGGACAAGGCTCCAAAACTGCAGAAAAACCCTGTCTAGAAAATCAAACAAACAAAAAAAAGCAACCCCTAGCCTGGAAGAAAAGATTCTTGTGAGTTAACCGAGAGTCAAGAGAGAGGGAAACCCTCGAATAAAGCAAGGAAGAGACAAATGAGCAGAAGAACACGAGCTGAGAAAGTGGTTGTCTAGCGTGAGGACGGGCGCTCTGCCATCAATACCACCCGAGGGAAGGGCATTTCAAATGTCTATTTACTTATTCAGTGTGTGCATCATTTGATTTATTTTTGTTCAGATTTGTAGATGTGGCATCTCTGCAGGTGATAGGTGGAGGCACAGGAGTAATGGCTGGTCATCGTAGCAGCTGCAAGTCTGGAAGGAGTCTGTTTATTGGAAGCTGAGGAGGAGGGAAGGGGAGGAAAGCATTAGACAGACCTGAGACATCAGAAGTATGAGCCCTACAGCACTAAGTGAATGTCATTGTAAAATGAACTCATGTCCCTGGGAAGCACTGAGTTACATCAGTGGCCTTAGTGACTCTTTCTCCCTGACCTGAGCATTCCAGGCTGTATGTCTGTTTAGTGTTCTGCCCTCTATAAGCACTACCCCAAATCAACAGTTAGGAAAAATTCAGCAAAACATTTCAACTTCTGCCTTCACCCAGATGAGGTAGGATGGACAGATCACCTTTCATGTGCCTGAAGAAGCAGGAAAGAGACAAGATATGACACTATTCATTGTCATCATCATCATTATCTTCATTGTCATTTTCATCATCATCATTGTCATTGTCATCGTTGTTGTCGTCATCATCATTGTCATTGTCATCGTCGTCATTGTCATCATTGTTGTTTTCATTGTCATTGTCATTATCATCATCATTGTTGTCGTCATTGTCATCATCATTTAATTTTAAATTTTTTGAGATTCAAGGTCTGATCATTTATTTGTTGCTCATCAAGACTGTATTTTGACCAGACTGAGACTTAGAAATGCTCTCAGCATGGACAGTCTATGTCTCTTGGTGGCATATCTCTGCCACTCTTCCTCTCTCTCTCTCTCACTCTGTCTCTGTCTCTCTATGCCCCCCCCCCGTTTTCTCTTTCTCCAGTATCTAAGTTGAGAACACTCAGCATCCCCAGTGCATCTGAAAAGACTTGTGCTCTCTCTCCCTGGCTCCCCTTGGTCTATAACAAGAATGCCCCTCTCTCAACAGCAGGTGCTCTCAGCTGTGGGTCAAGACACCTTGTTTCATGGGAAAACCTTGTCATTCCCACTGACTCAGACCTCATAACCCTTACACTCTTCACCTAGAGCCCCAGCAGCTAATTCCATGGCCATAGATCATCATTGAAAGTATGATGTTTGTGTTCATTGCCCACTCCAATGAGTTTCCAACATTTGGTGGCTGGGAAGGAGATATTCAGCTCCATCTTGACAAAGCTGACTGCTTAGAAGGTGCAGACACTATTCGTTTTAAGATACTGGCTCACAGATCAGGCAGTGAAGGACTGGGATCTCTGAGACACAGACCTTCTAGTTTACTTTGTTGTCTAGAATTTCCAAGCGACAGCACATTGGGGGTGGTAAGCTAAGCTCAAGAGTCTCAGAATTAGTTAAGAAGCTAGATCTGAGAGTTTGAGGAACAGAAGCTGTGCAGGGAGGGAACTTGGGAGGTCAGCTGAGGAGCCCCTCGTAGACTAAGGCAAGTACTGTCACTGGGTAACAAAGCAGATGTGTGAGGAGACTAGCTGGGACCAGGCAAAGAACTACTCAGAAGGGATGTGGGTGGGATGTGTGGGAGATTCCCCAATGACTGTATCAGAACTGATAGCTGTCCTTGGGGCTGGAGAGATGGCCTAGTGGTTAAGAGCACTTGCTATTCTTCCAGAGGACTCGAGTTCAGTTCCCAGTGCCTGTAACTCCAGATCCAGGATGTCCAAATCCTCTTCTGACCTTTGTGGTCTCTCACACAACTGTGTGCCATACAGTCACCTCCCCCACATAGAAAAAAAACCTCTAAATCTCCAAAATATCTAGATAGCCAAATAATGTGAACAAAATCAAATCTGGATGTTAGACTATGGTAAGAAAACGTGACCTCCTTTTGATGTTGGGTTAGGCAAAGATTTCTTAGGTATGTTACTGACAATAAGATCCGTAACATTTTAAAATGATATCAGTTTTATTGATAAAGATACACAGCTGGCCACAAGCCCACAGGTGTTATGTCGGTCTCTTTGATTTAGTCATCTTAAGTGGGTGGAAAAGGATGTTGCAGATGTCTTGGTAACACCCTTTGAAGTTCTGGATTTTGCCGACGTCCAACTTACCTTTTATTGATTTTTGTACTCTTGCTCTAAGAAATGGCTATCTAACCCAAAGTCATAAAGATTTACACCTATTTTTCTAAGTGTTTTATAGTTTTATCTTTTTCATTTAAGTCTTTGGTCTCCCTTTAGTTTAGTTGTTTTACGTTGGGGAGGGAAGTTCTTTATCTTGGTACCGTGATGGGCTATCAAAGTGTAAACCCAAGTGTGTACAGTTTATTATATGTCAATTACACTTCAAAATTAGTTCAAAAGTGATTTTCTCAAACGATGTAAATAAATGCTATATATTTATGATGGAAACTTTAGAAAAAGCTGTTTGGATTTTGTTTTTGATTTCAACTTTGTCAGTTCTGTGCTGTTGTTGGTGTTAAGTCTTGGGATGGGGTTGTGGTTCAGTTCGTAGAGTGCTTGCCTAATATGCACAGGCGCTGGGTTCAATTCACCACATCTTAATTAATATTGCTCAAGAATATTAATATTCTAAACATTAAATAACAATGAACATTTTGAAAACATGAACATTTATTTCACTACTTAAAATGTAGAAGCCCATTACAATAATGAAAGCATAAACATCAATTTAATCCCATATAAGAAAGGTCTTAGATTAGAAGGGTCAAGTCTTTACTGAGAAAAAAGAATTATTTTCCTAGATCCTTTCTGTGCTATTTGTCTTTATTCTTTCTTCCTTTTTTTCTTTTAGATGGGGGTCTCATTACATAGCCCTGGTTGTACTAGAACTAGGTATATACCAAGCTGGCCTCAAACTGAGAGAGTTGCCTATCTCTGTCATGTGCTGGGATTAAAGGCATGCACACACCACGACTCCACCTTTTATTTATTTTTTACAGTGTGCATATATCATTTTTTAATAAGACATAGTGATTGTTATTGAAATTATTTCACCTTGTTCCTGTCTGTCTCTGAGGTATCACTGAAGCCTCTTTTGTTCTTTCCTGGCCTTCCTGGAGTTAACCCTGACTGGTAGCAGTGACATCAGAATGGACCTGCCTCAGGAGTGAAGACTGAAGACCCCCACCCCCCACTCTCCAGCAGGCAACCATACTGGGTCTTGTGAGGCCCACTGAGCTGAGCAGCTGGAGCCTGCCTGACATTATCACTTGCTGGGGAGGCAGAAGGAAAGCAAGTAAGAATCTCCCTTCAAGCCCCTTCCTTATCTAAGAAGGCTGGGAGGTGGGCATCTCCCCTTGGCCTCTTCCACTCCCAGGTTGCTCTGGTACCCCCACATAAGCAGCTCAGTCTGGGCCAGGACAATCCTTATTTTGTTTTGAGACAAGGTCTCTTTACATAATACTGGCTACCCCATAACTTTCTCTGTAAATTAGGCTGGCCTTGAACTCACAGAGATCCACCTGCCTCTGCGTCCCAAGTGCCGGGATCAAAGGCATGCACTCCTACACGTGGCTACTTTGACTTTAAAAGTCTCCAGGTACTGGGCAGTGGTGGCGCACACCTTTAATCCCAGCACTCGGGAGACAGAAGCAGGTGGACCTCTGTGAGTTCGAGACCAGCCTGGTCTACAGAGTGAGTTCCAGGACAGCCCGGCTACACAGAGAAACCCTGTCTTGAAAACCAAAAAAGGCTCCTGGGGCAGCTACTGGTTTACTGGCTGTGGAAAGGATACGCTGGTGAGGACAGCTGCGGAGGTCCTGAAGGGGAGAACGCTTGTTGTTTTCCTCTAAAGCATTGTTCTAAGTCCCTTCTATGCTAGTACACGGAGAAGCATCTTGGGAGATGAAGGGTTTGGTTTGTCCCAGGAGCACATCTCTGTGTTGCCTGCTTGTCTTTCCCTCCCCCCTTTGTCAAAATGGCTTTCCCCGGGACAGATGGAAAAGAGGCTGAAGGCAGTGTGATAGCTGAGAGAAGACATCCAGCGGAGGGGCCAGTGTGCACCAGGGTGATAACGAGGCAGCGAGGCCCTGAAGATCAGCAGCGAGCAAGAGCACCACAGCCTCTGCTCTCACAGAGTTCAAGTTCTAGTGGAGACAGGTCAGAGGACGAGCAAGATAATATTAATAACAACGATAATTCCAAGCACCATGGGGAAAGTTCAAACAGGACAAGGTGACAAAGAGGAAAGAATGACAATAAATGACGATCATGGTTTGGGTAGGAAGGGTCTGCCAAGGAGCTCATGTCTTGAAGTTGGGTCCCCAACTTCAAGTAGATGCAATCCTTGAGAAGTGATTGGATCAGAGGGTTTAGACTTCATGAATGTATTAACACACCGATGGGTTCCTAACTCGATGGCATAATTGAGAGGTGATGGGGGTGGGCAGGTTCCCGGCGTGTGCCTTTGAACTGCCTCTTCCTGTAGCCCCTCCCTGGCTTACTCTGTTTCTCCGCTGCAATGAAGAGAGTCACCTTTGCCTCATACTCCTGCTGCTGGGACATTTCACCTGTCTTAGGCCCAAAGCAGTGCAGCAGCTGACCTTGGGCCCAAACCCGAAACTGGAGCCAAAATTAAGTTTTCCTACTTTCGAGGTGTTTTCCCAGGGATCTGTAATGGCGACCAGCTACGAACAGAATCACTGGGTGAACAGTTGGGAGTGGAGGATTAGATTCGGCAGGCATCTAACGAACTAAGGCGGGCTCCAGTGGCTGCTGAGGAAGCAAGAGTCACTCTCCTTTGGGGACACGGCCCATGGTAAGTGGCCCATGCTGCAGTTGGGGGGCCACATGGCCATAACGCATAAGGGCAGAACTGATCGAACGTGTGCTTATTAATAAAAATATTAGAAAGAGAACTTGAAGTTGAGAGGGAGATGGGGTGGAGGGCACTGGGGGAGTTGGAGGGAGGTAACGACATGTGGATATGATCAATATAATTGTATAAATGTATGTAGCATTCAAAGACTAAAAAACACTGTTTAAAAAGATAAGCCCTCAAAAAAAAAAAAAAGAGCAAGCAAAGTTGTTGTAAAAAACAAAAACACCAAAAAGAAAAAAAGAGCAAGTTAAAAGACAAGCCCTAAGCACCTGCCTGTCAAACCCTGCATCCGGGGCGCTGTTGTCTTTGTAGATGCTGAGAGATGGCAGCTTTGCAATCATTTCCTCTAGACGGCTTTAAACGGTTGTAGACAGAAGAGCCAGCTCAGAGCTTTGCAGCCCTGGAGTTTACTACTTAGAAAAATAAAGGAGTTGTTTAAAAACCAGTCTGGACTCTTCATTGTGTATTTGTTTAACATTAACTGCGTCACTAACCACACTCGAGGAGAGATCCTTCAAGAACAAAGACTCAATGTTTCAGTTGGGAAATTTCCTCTTCTTGAAACTTGGGTTTTTATTGAAATGCTTATCCTTTAGGGATGGGCTGTGAACAGACAGCAGAAATATCGCCACGTGAATGCTATTCAAAGTAATATCAGGGCCTTTGCATGGGACCTTGCTTTTCCAAGTAAGCATGTGGAACATAAAAAGGACCCCAGAAATTTGAGACCAATGCCACAGACTCTCAGCCTGGCCCGTTAGATTGATAGATTGTGCAGAGTCACCCTGTGTCCCATGCACAAGATCTAGGAACTTGAAAATACGCAGGATGATATCTGACATAACTCGTGTGTGTGTGTGTGTGTGTGTGTGTGTGTGTGTGTGTGTGTGTGTGTGTGTGCGTGTGTGGTGTTCATGCACATGGAGGCCATGTGTATTTGTGTATATCTGATATTTATGCATCAGAAGACAATCTCCAGTCTAGTTCCTCAGATATTGTGTGCCTTGGTTTTGCAGACAAGGTCTTTCATTTTCCTCATACTCACCAATTTAACTAGACTGGCAAGTCCCAGGGCCCCAACTGCCTCTACCTCCCCAGCACTGGGATTATAGGTGCATACCATCATTTTGGACTTTTAAAATGTGGGTTCTGGAGACTGAATTTAGGTCCGACACTTGGACACTTGGATGGCAAGCTATCTCCCTAATGTCGATAACTCACTTAAAAAAGATTTCTGAAAGAATAAAAAAATTTTTTTAAAAAAGATTTCTGTTTTCTTTATATGTTTGGATATGTGTCTCCGTGTGTGTGTGTGTGTGTGTGTGTGTGTGTTTGAGTCTGAGTGTTCACAGAGGCCCTAAGAGGGTGTCAGTTAGGTCTCCTGGCGCTGAAGTGGTTATTGTGAGTCATTTGATGTGGTTGCTGGTAACTGAACTCAGGGCCTCTGCAAGAGAAGCAAATACTCTTACCTGCTGAGCCAGCTCTTCAGCCAGTCCCCATAACCCACTCTGAATAGTGGGATCACTTGAAAGAGAGTGGAAAGCAGGGAAGGTGGGCTTATATACTGAACACCTGTTACTGGGACAGTCTCCAGGGGCTCCGTGCATGGAGGAGGCCTGGGTGTCAGGTGAGCATTGTGTTCTCTACTTTCCTCTGGGCCTTAACTAGGTGCTTCTATTGCTGTTGTCACCAACATACCTGAGAGAAGCAACTTAAGGGAGGAAAGATTGACTTGACTCACAGTTTCAGAGGGTTGACTCCATGGTCACTTAGTTTATGCACTGGGGCAGGGCATCATGGCTGTGGATGTGTGTGCTGGAAGAGAGCTGCTCACCTCATAGCCCATCAGGAACCTGGGAGAAGGCAAAGCTGTAGAATATTATTTTAAGGTGTGTTACTTTTGTTTATGCTGTGGAACATTTGTGTGATGATGTAAAGATGGGTTGCTTTTGTTTATGCTGCATTTGTTTAACTCTGCGAAGCTGTGATTCTTTGCCTGTTCTAAAACACCTGATGGTCTAATAAAGAGCTGAATGGCCAATAGCAAGGCAGGAGAGAGGATAGGCGGGGTTGGCAGGCAGAGAGGATAAATAGAAGGAGAAATCTGGGAGGAGAAAGGAGAGGAGGACATCAGGGGCTAGCCACCCAGCTACCCAGCAAGTCACGGAGAAAGAAGAAAAGCTATACAGAAATAGAGAGAGGTAAAAACCCAGAGGCAAAAGGTAGATGGGAGAATTAGTTAAGAAAAGCTGGCTAGAAACAAGCCAAGGTAAGGCCAGGAATTCATAAGAAAGATTAAGCCTCCGTGTGTGATTTATTTGGGAGCTGGGAGGCAGGCCCCCCAAAAGAGAAAAGATAAAACAACAATATTTTGGCATCTAACCGTGGGGCTAGAGTAAAGGAATCTCCAACTACACAAAACAGCGAGCAGCTAGAGATAATATACCTGCATTGTTTGGTTTACTTCCTCTAGCAAGTCTCTGCCTTGTAAAGCTTTCGCAACTCCCCCGAATCCGAGGAATCTTCCCGTGTGTGTGGGTGTGTGTGCGTGCCTGTGTGTGTGTACAGGGGGGCTTTCACATCCAACCCATAACAGATCCACCCCAGGAATCTCTGTTCCTCCATTCTTATGTGGCTGCTTCTTCCCTCCTTCCTGTTGCTCTATGCCTGGTCACTTCCTGCTATGGGAGAGAGCAGCAAACTACAGAGGGGGAAGTGTCCAAAAGACGGGCAGTGCTAAGACAGTTTGGGGGAGCAAATCTGCCCACAGGAGAGGGAACAGAAAGGACAAAGCTGGCAACAGGCAAAGCCATGCAGCTCCTGCGAGATCCAGCGGACAGAACGGTGAAAACGGCGATGTATACAAACATCAAGGTGGAAGAGCACTCGGGAAGCGGGCCAGGCCATCGGGGGTGGGAAGTGGACAATGATGACTGAACCACATCCTTGCTAGTTGGCAGCTGAGTGATCTTGGGCAAGGATGAAGTCTCTCAGTGTCTTTGTCCTCATCTGTCAAAAACGATCAATCTTCTGTGCTCCCCCATGACAGGGATTATGCTTGAAGTGAGGGAATTTGCATGATAGGACTTGTGCTTTCAGGCAGGTTGTTAGTGTAACACAGTGAAGATCCACTTTTCAATGGACATGGTGCTGTGTGTAGTTTGAAGAACACGTACACAGGCATGTATGTATACGCATGCAAACAAAATAGCAGCAGAATTAGGTCAGGTCGGGTTCTTGGTGTAGTGACTGGAACTAGTTCCTCAGATTACTTGATTAAGACCTACTTTGTTAAAAGTTTTATGGCAAAGACCTGATTCAACTCTCTTGGATAGCTATCGCACAAGGTCCTCTTGGTTTTTAGAACTTCTGTCAATCAACCTAATTGCACTCATTTGCATTATTACTCTTCCCCTTTCCAGATACTTCTTAGCATCCATAGGACCTATATGAATCATAAATGTGTGTGCGTGTGTGTATTGTATGTGTCAGAAAGGGCAAACCTACACACACGCAGAGGCCAAAGGTCAATGTTAAATGTCTTTGTCAACTGATTTTTATTTTGAGACAGTCTCTCCCTAGATTGGAGGCCAACGAACTCCTGCTATCCTTTTGTCTTTACCTCCTCAGAGCTGGGATTGCAGGTGCACGTGTCTCACATTTGATTTTTTTTTTTATGAGTGTTGGGTGCTCTATCCTCAGGTCCTCATGTTTGTAAGGCTGACCAATCCACTTCCCTAACCTGCCTTTTGAGTTTAACTTTCCTGGAAACCCTTCTTCCTCTTGTTGAGTTGGGGCTGAGCAGAGAATTCTCAGGTGACTCCAGTGATGTGGGCATAAGACAGGGTACAGTGTGATCCTGATAGGCAGTGTCTAACACTGATTTATCTTCCCTTCACACCGTTTTCCTTAAAATACAACTATTATTGGGACTGTGGAGAGAGCTCAGTCAGTAAAATGCTTGCTAAGCAAACAAGAGGACCTGACTTCGATTCCCAGAACCCATAGTCATGGTGGCATGTGCTTGAAACCCCAGCACTAGGGGTAGAGACAGGCAGATCCTGGAGGCTCACTGGCTATGCATCCTAGACTCTTGGTGAGCCCCAGACCAGTGAGAGACCCTGTTTCAAACACCAACGTGGATGATGCTTCATGAATGACATCTAAAGATATTCTCTGGTCCCCACAAGCATCCACATGCATGCACATCCATGTACACAAGCACTAGAGCACAGAAGTGTACCTCCCCATGAACATGTGAACACATGCACACACATATCAAAAAATAATAAATGTATCTGTTGTTTGGAATAACTGTAGATTAACTGGAAAGTTGCAACAAAATAGACTTTCTGTATACCCTTCACCCAGTTTCCCATGATGCTGGTGTATTGCACAAACAGCTATTTGCCAAAGATAAAAAATTAACACCCAGATGATAGCGAACTAAGTAGACATGATTTCAATTTTCCCAGTTTCCTCACTCTGGACTCCTTCACCAGCTTATACACAAGTCCAGAGGCAGGTGGTTCCATACTCAGCTGGCTACGTGACTACTGATGTCACAGAAGACCTTGGTTCTTGTTATTCTGTGTCACATTGTTTCCATCCACAGTGTGAGTGTCAGAGCTTCAGATGGCACACCCAGGTGCATCATTGCCCATAGGCAGGCGAAGCAGCCATTTCACCTGAGTGGGCTTGTTGGGTCTAAGCTGCTTTGCTTGGGTTTTCTGTTCCTTGAGGTTACTGAGTCTCCCAGTTCCAGAAGACCCTGGGATCTGGGAATCTGGAATCCACTGCACTATCTGGGTTCTCACTAGGCCCTGACTCCTCACTGAGACCTCTGCATTGGTTTCCTACTTCAATGCACCCATTTCAGAAAAAACTTAAGTGGCGTAAGCCAAAACACATTCTCTAACCATTTTGGAGGCCAAAAATCTAAAGGTATGTGCTGGCAAGGTTTTCTAGAAACTTCTGGGAAAAATCTGATTGCTTCTCCTTTTCAGTTGTATTCCTTTTTTCTTCTGTGGGGACCCTGTGAATGCACTGGACCCACTCAGATCATTTAGCACATCCTCTCGCATCTTTACCTTATTTTATCTGCAGAGCCCCCTTGCTATGTAAGGCAGGGCATTCACAGGTGTCAGGGACTAAGAGCTGAGCTGGGTAATTTTGTGGACTACTGTTCAGTTAAAGATCTGTTTCATCAAAAGTGATCCGAGCGCCCCCCTCCTGGCTCCTTAGAACCTGGTGCTTTATTGTGGTTTGTCTTCCAGGGTTCAATTTATGTGAGTCCCAGCCAGCCCCAACATGTTGTATTTTCTGTCAATAGGCTTTGGAGGCTCTGCTTGGATCTAGTGTCCTGCTCCTCCCAGGGGCAGCAGCAGAGGTCTGAGAGAGAGGGAGACCATGCATGGTGAATGAACTACTTCAACATTGGGGGAATTGGGGCCCTTGTGTTTTCTCAGTAGTAGGGAAGCGGAAAAAGATGTTGTTGACAGAGGTCCCAGATGGTTTAGATGGGTTTTAGCTTTTCCTCAGAAGTCCATTGCTTTGAGGACCTTCAATGACGTCAGAGCTCCAGTAAATCTGAGTAATCATGGAGCTTGGGTGTCTCAGGGAGGGTGAGCCCTGGAGCTGTCCTCTAAGACCTCCGACCTGTTTCTCATCCATCCGGTCTTTGGCTGTGTGTGCTGTGAGGGATTCAGGGTTGTGATATCTGTTCTCTTCAGGGTCACATGCTGCATTTGAAGGCTGGGCCGAAGGACCTCATGGATGAAGTACAAGTGTACTTCCGATGGCACTCCCCTGCATGTGTTTCTGCTTGAACCTCTGCATTTGCCTCCATAACAGGAGCAAAGCAGGGGCACTTGGCTGTAAAATGAGGGGTGGATACCAGCCTTCGAGGTCCCCTGGTCCTCAAGTGGTACAGCTTGTGGTTGGAATACGGGAACAGAAAAGGTTTTGAAGTCAGAAACAAGGCCCACACATCCTAGAGATGGCAATGACTCCTGACTCCAGAGCAGGATACAGAGGGAGAATGGACTATGTTGCCTCTAGTCAAACCGCTCCACACCCAGCTGGGATCTGGTGCTCCCCACCGCTGAGCCCCAAACCCCACATTGTTCTCACTCCCTACCTATGCTCTTTCCTCTAGTGTAAGCCCCTGGGTGAGACGATGGTACCACCCCACCAAACACACTAACCTATGACTAAGACTTGAACACAGCAACCTAAATCTTCCTGTGGGACCCACCCCTTCTGAGAGGGAAAGCAGCAGCATCGTTTTGCTGTTCCAAGTTCTGGTGGTCAGAATAGTTAGCAGCTGACAGAGGAGAAACTGAAGGCAAACAGTGAGAAAACGTTTCCATGGTAGAATAAGCTGTGTGGGCGATGACGTCAGCAACTGATATGGACACATCACCAGAGCTGGCACCCACAGCCCTGGGTATGATCCTGGCTTGTGAGCTCCCCCTGCTATACTAGGACCAAGCCTCAGGTTTTAAGGCTGCAAAATCGGTGCCTTTCCCTGCTTGAATGGGAGCTCTGGCAGGTCACGTGACAAGGGCACTGGAAAAGATGAGGCTATTGACCAAGAACCTTATGCTCAGAGGAGCGTGCAGCATTTACGTCTCTTAGCCTTCAAACCCAGCAAGTCTCTTCAGATGTAATTAGTGTGAGGAGACCTCTGGGAAGGTCAGACTCTCAGGCACAGCCGTCTGTGAAGAAAACAATACAATCTGGAGGCATAGTTGGAATGTTTGTCAGTGTCAATGGTTAGGAAGTATCCTGGGCTTGTGTGTGAGTCATGCTGAGTGGCTGGGGAGCAACTGAGGAGCTCCCAGGGTCACAGAGTTTGATTCATCCTGTGTCAGTCCGTGGAGACCGCAGTTCGGTCTGATTTCAGGCAGAGTACAGCAAACGGAGCACACGACTCCACCTATGGGATGGATGCTTGGGGATGTTTTGACAGCACCTCCTTCCTCTGTCTGCTTTTCCTCAGGGCGGCAAGGAGTTAGAAAGCCACAGCTGCCTCAGAGTCCTGGGAAAGAGCAGGCACTGCCGAGGGACAGCTGTGTTTTCCCTGGGCCAAGATAAAGTGGCAAGCAGGGCTCACATATCCACAGTGAGACATTTCAGTTATGGCAGCTGGAGAGGCGGCCGGCTTCTGGAGATCTGCGGAAGGAAGTTGGGGGTATCAGATGTTAGAGCTCAGTGGGAGGTCATTGGGTCCCCACCGTCCACTGGCCAGGGATGCTCAATACTTCATTTACTTGTAAGAACTGAGGCTATGAAGGCCTAAAGGGATTAATTCTTTCCTAGCCAAGAAAATACAAAATTGCTTTATCAGAATTCTAACTGCAAGTAAAAGCAACTGACCACCAGCTAATGGAACAGGAGGGGTTTTATGAGCAAGACAGGGCCCCTCTGCACCTGTTTGGAAGTTGCGCGGCCAGGGTGGAGCACCCTAGCTCCTGACACCAAACCCACCTGGTGAGGACACCTTTCCTCTGTGGTAGCATACACTGTGGGACTCCCTGGACACTAGCCCTATGCTACTACGACTGCAGCCACCTCTCCCTGGGACAGTGTGCGCAGGGCAGAGGGCGGGGATGGGGTTAATAAGGAGCAGAGGCAATTTACTCACCTCCCTGCCAAAGAGACTAGAGAAGTCAAGGGCTAGAAATTCTGGATTTGGGAGTTTTGAGCCGTAGTCTCACATCCGGGACACAAGACCAGAAGGAGATACAGATCTTTGGTGAACAGATTCGATTGTCACCTACAGGTAGAGGTGATAGAAATAACAGGCCATGTGATCCTCCTTGCTTTTGGTCATGGCCTCCTTCCAATGGCCTCTGTCCTTCAGGGTGAGGCACACAGTGCCGATTTGTTTAGGACTTTTCTGCCTAGGTCAGTTATGATTAAATGCACACATACGCTACAAAATTGCTGCAATCAAATTACAGCAGACACATTGACACTTGGTTGTGTGTGTGTGTGCTCACACACGCTCAGGGTGAGGACACTTATGTACCTTGGAGTCCGGGGATGTAGCTCAATGGCAGAACAGTAGCCTAGATTGCAGAAATCCTTGGGTTGGACCCCTAGTACTACCCAAAAGAGTCAATTTTTTTAAGCTAATATCAAGTTAATAACCTTGCTGTGTGTTAGAAACACTTTTTGATTATAATGTTTCTACTAAAATAGCTATTCCTGTTATCCTAAGAAAATTTGTAATGTACACATCAGTTTCCTAAACTTAATTGAATGTGGTAAAACTTGTATATGTAATAACTATCATGCTAGGTATGTTTAAGACATGTATTAAGAAGCCAAGGGTGGTGTCACATACCGTTACATCCAGCACTCTGGAGGTAGAGGCAGATGGACCTTTGTGAGTTCAAGACTATCCTGGTCTACATAGAAAGTTCCAGGACAGGCAGAGCTACATAGAGAAACCCTGTCTCAGAAACAAACAAACCAAAAGCCAAACAAATAATAATAATACACACATTAAGACTTTATTAATATATTTGTGTTTGTTGGTTTTTGCAAACAAGAGTCATCTGGGGAGAGGAAACTTCAGTTGAGGAATTACTTCCACCAAGTGGTCCTATGGGTACATCTGTGGGACATTCTCTTGATTAACAATTGATGCTGAAGGGTCCAACCCACTGTGGGCAGTGCCAACCATGGACAGGTGGTCATAGGTGGTTCAAGAAAGGAAGCTGAGCAAGCCATGGGGAGGGGCCAAAAGAGAATTCTCCTGTGGTCTCCGCTCCACTTCCCAACTCCAGGGTCCTGCCCGAGCTTCTCTAGGTGGGCCATGATGTAGAAGTGTAAGCCAAATTAACCCTTTCCTCCCCTAAGATGGTTTTGGTCACGTTGTTTCTCACAGTGATAAAAAGCAAACCGGCATGAGGTGTGGAGTGTATTGCTGAGAAGGATCTGACCCTGTCATTTTGTCGGGAGGATTGTGCGAGCATCTGGAACTTCGGGCTGAAAGTGCCTGGAGCTTAATGAATGGCTGTGGGAACTTGGATGACAAGAATGAGGGACAGGCAGATGGTGGAGGCCTGGCTTGTGACGTTTCCGAGGTAAGCCAGGGCTCCATTGGCGCTGTTTCTGTGATATTTGAACTGGGAACCATTGGGAGTGAAATGGATGCTTCACCGGGCCCATGGATGCTGGTCAGCTGGGAGTGAAAAATCAGATGGTATTAATAAGAGGCCCCATTGCTGAGGCAAAATCTTCTGGGTTTCCTCAGGGTCAGCACACAGACACCGTGGTTCAGCGGTGGCCAAGGTTGTATCTCAAGTTGGCAGCAGACTTTGGCAAAATAATGTGTGAAGTCTCCCATATGTTATTGGCTTTGAAGGCATGAAGTAGTCATGAGAGCAACTGAGGCCTGGCACTGGGCAAGGTCAGGAGAGTCTGTTGGTGAAGGCGCAACCTCAGTTGCAGCAGAGACCCCAGGATACTGGAGATGCAGGCCTAATAGGATATCTGCTGAGGACAGCAGCAGGTCAGATTAAAGTTTAACTAATCCGGGAAGAGAAGCTGTGTGTGTTGCAGATGGCAGAAGGAGCTGCCCAAATGCCTTGGAGTCAAGAAGATGGTGAGTTCCAGATGTTGGACACTGAGTTATTTACACTGTTGGGTTTTGGTTTTTGCTTTGATCTGACTATAACTATGCCCTGGTTCTTCCCTCTTAGAATAATAACTTTTTGTTTTAACTGCATGGGGGCCTGTAAAATAAAAGACCAAATATTTTTAAAGAGAATTGTACTTTAAACTTTAAAATTGTGCTGCATTTTATATTGTGATGTTAATATTAATGTGAACTTGGGGACAAACGAGAGGAAGGTTTATGGTTTAATAGTGATGTGTTTGTGGACGAAGTGGACAAAGGGTTGGTCAACTGTGTAGGTTGCTTTCTGTCACAAGTTAGTCTCTTGGGAGCAGGAATTGCCTCCATCAAAGTGGTCTGTAGGCAAGTCTGTGGCATGTTTTCTTAAACAATGATTGATGGGGAAGGGCCTAGCTCACTGTGGGCCATGCCTACCCTGGGCAGTTGGTTCTGGGTTGTTAAACAAAAGCCGAGCAAGCAATGTAGAGCAGGCCAGTAGACAGCCGAAGTTCCCGCTTGAGTACAAAGGCCTGGCTTCTGATAATAACAGGTTGTGATGTGAAGTATGAGCCGAGGAAGACCTCTTCTCTCCCGCGTTGGTTTTGGTTCATGGTGCCATAGCACAGTGAAAGAAAATGAAGGAAGTTTATAGAAGGTGACACTGGGATGTCTTCCCAGGCCAATATCAGAAAACCTCAGGCCTTTGCAGACACTCGGCAAACTTAACCTGTGTGGACGAGGTGAAAGACTTAAGTAATTTTACTCAAGGAAGAACTTAAGAAGCACACGTATAGCCGGGTAATGGTGGTGCACACCTTCAATCCCTTTAATCCCTCAATCCCTTTAATCCCAGCACTCGGGAGGCAGGCAGATCTCTGGTCTACGGAGTGAGTTCCAGGACAGTTAGGGCTGTTACAGAGAGAAACCTTGTCTTGAAAAACAAACAAAAACAAAACAAAAAGCACGTGTATGAAGCATGCAAGGCACGGGCTTTTCTTTTCATTTCTAATTTCTCTTGCTTCCTAGTCCCTTTATGTTGAGTACTGTATTCTGTCTAGGTCAGTGGGGGTGAAAGGCTCTGTGCTTTGTAAGCAAACACGTTTTGGGGTGAGTCCCAGCTGCATCCCTGATCAGCAGAGAGAGTGAGTGACCTTGGCACGTTGGTTTCTTACCTGTAGCACAGAGATGAGAACATTTTGCTCACAAGGTTGTGACGAGGAGTCATGAATGGTGGATATACTTGGTGTAGACTTCGTTGCAGCTTGGGAGACTTTTCCTTTGCCTTAGAATCCCACTGATGTTATAGAAAGCAGTTTAAAATCGATACGTTTGTAACTGTGTTAGAAGAAAAGGGTCACTGAAGGGCAGCAGACAGCTAGGGAGGCACCTTAAGAGGGCTCCACCCCTTCTTTTGTTTGTTTCTTCAGTCTCATTTGGTTTTGGTTTGTTTTGTTTTGAGACAAGAGTTTCTCTGCAGAGTCCTGGAACACAGAGATCCAACTGCCTCTGCCACCCTCGGGGTTAAAAGTGTGTGCCCCTGTGCACGGCTATAATCACATTTCCTGAGGATTAGTTATTTTCATATCTCTTCACCCTGTGCTGACTCTAGGAACTCAGATTCTTTTCTGTTTTATTCAGCACGATTCCAATCCCATGGAAACTATTCTTGTACTGCCCAGCCTTCCATCTTGGTAAATGGCATTGGTTAGCCACTGCTTAAAACACAGTCTTGTTTCCATGACAACGATCCTCTCTGGTATCCTCCACCTTCCCTGTGGCTTCCCACTCTGTCTGCTGGGCTGGTTCCTCTTCCTATGCCTAATCCCTGGACATCACTGTTCTCTTTCTCGTTCTTGGCTCCTTCTTGTCCTCTCCCTCCGTCTCCTTTAGTTCATCCGCTCTCATGACCTTGCACACCTGTGTCCCGATGGCTTCTGCATTTTCCTCTCCAGTCCAGGTCTGGCCTTGGAGTTCTAGACTTGCATACTCCGTTGCATTAAAAAACATACTTATTCTTTCTCATTCTCTCCCCTCCTCACTGCACCCTCCTTCTCCTGGGTGAAGACAGCATACAAGCCAGGAAACAGGACTTCACCAGATACGGAATCTGTTAGCACCTTAGTCTTAGAAGTCCAAGAATTTTGAGAAGTATATTTTGACAGTTTAAGCCAGGCCCGTTCAAATGTTTTTACTGGAGAAATAGTTACTTAACTCCAGGTGTAAATGGGCATATAAAATAGAGATACAAGTAAAATGATTACTGATAATACATCATAAATCCTTTCTTAAAACTTCATATACCTTTATATTTCCTACTTATTAAAGATGGCAGAATGTGCATATTAATGAGATGATTGCTTGTTTTACCTAGAGATTAAATCTTGGCTAAATGTTTTACATTGCAGGATATAGAGCATTGTCCTGCAGTATAAACATTAACAAATTTTTCAGAATTGACATTTTGGTTTTATAATCATCAATGCTAAGAATGCCATTTTGCATAAATAAACAAAATGGCAGAAATATGTTTAGGACCATTTCAGAAATTGTTAAATTCTGTCCTAATCTCAAGCCTCAATTGAACGGGCATTTATTTATTATGGTTTTCTGAGACAGGGTTTCTGTATATAACAGTCCTGGTTGTCCTGGAACTCACTCTGTAGACCTGGTTGGCCTCGAATGCACAGAGATCCACCTGTCTGACTCCTGAGTGCTGGGATTAAAGGTGTGCACCACCATCGCCCAGTGAGTGAGTTTTTTTTTTAAATAACATTCAAGTCAACCACTGAAACGGCAGCTTTTAAAATCATACAATATAGTGTAAAAATTATTTGATATCTTCCATGTTATAATCCAACCATTACATTCCTGTAAGAATCAGAAGCTTTTGTATATACAGTAAAAATGCCACAGTTCATGGTATAAAAGAGTCTCAATTCTGAGGTTGCTAATAGGAAATGTTCACTGGGGGGTAGTCCCTGCACTACGCGATGGTACGTGAGTCGGGAACTAAGCTGGAGACTTAAACACACACACACACACACACACACATACACACACACACTGAGACAGGGATACGAGTCATCCTTGATACAAGAGTGCCAAGAATGCCCACTTTCTTGTGCTCAGGGGCAGCTTATATAGGGCTCTGGCCACGCCCCAGCTCTCGGGATCTTTCAGCTGCAGACCCATCAGAACCCACTCCCCTACCATCGGGGTCTCATGCTCAGAGCTGCAGGCTGCTCAGAGCAGAGGAAAACAAGTTGTTCACAAGAAATTCAGGGTCTGGTGGTCTGCAGTCCCCAACACTGGGGCTGTGTGGCTGAGGGCAAAAGGTCATGTGGCATGCTCTGCACCGAGGCTGCTATGCAGTCAGGCGATACAACCTGGATGAGTTGTATCATCACCTGAAGCATTCAGGTTCATGGCACAATTGGTTTTGAGTTGAGTTTTGTTTGGGTGCACATTCAGAAGCCTTAGACTGTTGCTAAGTTTTTGTGACCCCCCCCCATTCAGTTATGGGGCCCTAGATGGCTGGTGACAGTTTTAGAAGGTGTAGTTTAAGCCACAAGGTCTAGGGCATTGTGTTATGGCAGTCCAAACAGACAAGACAAACTTTGCACCTTTCCTCTCTTCCTGTGTCAATGAATTCTAGATGGAGCCCTATTTAACCTTATAAAATGAAACCGGGAAAGCATCCGATTCCCAACGGTTTAACCGATCTGAGCAAAGCAGCCCCTCCCCAACTCTCTTTCAGGGTTTTTTTTTTAAAGGTGTTTATGTGTTTGGCTGTTTTGCTCGCATGTACGTATGGGAACCGAGTGTGTGTCTGGTGCCTGAGGATAGCAAAGACATTAGGTCCCCTGGAACTGGAGTTAGACAGCTGTGAGCCAATGTGAGTCTGGGAATCAAGTCAGGGCCCTCTGGAGGAGCAGCCCTTGATCTTAAACCTCTGAGCCATTTTTCCAACCCTTGAGAGAAAGTCTAAGCACTGCAAAAAACCTCTAGAACAGTGGCCCTGAACTTGTGGGTCTCACCCCTACTGGGGAGTGTCAAACTACCATTTTACACAGGTCACCCAAGAGCATCAGAAGGTAGATATTTATATTATGATTAATAACATAACAGGAACAAAATTACAGTTATGGAGTAGCAATAAAATGATTTTGTGGTTGGGGTGACACAACATGAGGAACAGAAGGGGGATGGACAGTCTCCAGCAACTGGGGCTGAGGCTGCCCATGGAATGGTCAAGAGGCTCAGGTTTTGAGGGCTAAAGTCATAATCTACCAGGAAAGATGTGGCATGACTGTTATGGGGGCAACCAACTGCTTCTAGTTGGAGTCAAGGCCCGTTTCATGGAAGGGAACTCATAGCAAGTACTGTAAGCTTGGTCAAGAGTTAACAACAGGGGAAGACATAGGTCCTAGGGAGGACCGTATTACTCTTGTTCTGTAAATGGACATATCAAAATGCCTTCTAAATATTTGCCCTTATGAACTGTCTTCAGCCTTGCTCAGAGAAGCTTCTTTTAAGTGGCCAAAGTGTTGAGAATGCCACTGTTGAGTGCTCAGTGCTAAACAGGACGTCTACATCAATGCTTCCAAGGGACAGGGAACATTGTGAGAGGAGACAGGATCGAAGAGCCAGACGGTAGGCAGGAATGCCCCCAAAAGATGTTTCCTGCACACAAAATAGTCTTTTGGACCCCTGAGCACACAGAAGCTGTGGTTACCTGCACAAGACTGGGCCATTTCGTCACCAAAGGCAGAAGGGCTCATGCATTCCAGTGTCGCTAGGGGAAAGCAGCCACTGAGAGTTGCTCATAATCCAGTAAATAACCACGCTCATGCAAAAGCCCTAGAAATAGGGCTTGAGAGATGTGGCCCAGTGGTTAAGAGCACTTTGTTGCTCTTGCAGAGGGCCTGGGTTTTGCTGTCCAGCACCCACATGGTGGCTCACGGTCATCTACAACTCCAGGTCCAGGGCTGGGGTCAGAAGAGTGATTCTGTGTCCCTTCCTGGCTGTGGGAATGTCTTCACCTCAGATCTCTGTGTGCGCAAAATTTGAGGTTCAGAGCCTCACAGGCATCCTCAAAGGGTAGAGTAGGGAGTACCTTGGGTCTAGCTTCTCCACCCCACTGAGGGAGCTGTGCTCCTGGACCTGGGACAGCTCCTAGTCCCCACAGCCACAGCACAAAATGCTGTTGACTTCAGCCAGTGTGAACTTCCACACTTTTTGCAAAGCTGAAAATAACAACACGAATCTGCCTCAGCTCTAACCCTCTGTGAAGAGGGTGAAAAAGCCCAGCCCATCTGGGACAAAGCCCCTGTTGTTAGCAGATACAGCTCTTTGAGTGCCTGAGGTTCATGGAAGTGCTGGAATGACAAACCCAGCAGGCTGGGTGCAATGGGCCCCCTGGGAGGTCCCTCATTCAGTTCAGTTCACACCATGGGAGAGGGTGGGAGAGGGCAGCTCCCAGTCTTTCTGGGCACTGGTTGCAAGGAAGGGTGGGGGAACCTCTCTGTGGGAACCCAGGGCCCCAAATACTTTCCTTGTGCTTGAGGACCAGGACCTTCTGATCTTTGTCCTGGGCACCTTGGTCAAGGGTACCGAATGAAGACAGGCTGTTCCCAGAGTTTCTCAGAACAGCTCTTTCCTTTCATTCAGGAAGCCCAAAGGTTAAACTTCATTTCTTTTTTTTTTCTTTTCCCTTTCTCCCTTTTCCTTTTCCTCTTTTCTTTTCCCCCTTTCCTTTCCCCTTCTTTCTTCTTCCTGCCTTCCTTTCTTTCCCTTTCCTTTCCTCTCCTTTTTCTTCCCTCCCTTCTTCCATTCCTTCCTTCCTTCCATCCATTTCTGACTATCCTGGAACTCGCTATGTAGATCAGACTGGCCATGAACTCCCAGAGATCCATCCACCTGCCTCTGCCTCCCAAGTGCTGGGGCTAAAGGAGCGCTTCAAGTCCTGCAGTCAGGCCACCTCTACCATGAGGTCACTATTCCATTAGCTCCTCCTTCCCTCCCTCCCTCCTTCTCTCCATCCTTCTCTCCATCCTTCTCTCCCTCCTTCCCTCCTTCCTTTTCTTTCTAAACTTGACAAATAAAACACAAGCAGTGTTACTGACCAGACCTGATTTCTATTTTGTCTCAGCAAACCTCTACACAATTAGAACAGCCATTCTGAAGCCGTGGAGCTTCATATGGGATTCACATTTTGCCTGTCAAATACAGTTTTATGAACTTTCCCACCATAAAAACCCAAAACATTCATGGTAGAACAATTAGCTTTATATCCTCCTTCATGACTCAACTGTCCATCCATCCTTCCTGAACACCCAATGTTTAACTTCCTTCTCCTTTGTGCACAGTAGACTGAACCAAATGTGCACTTATTTGTATGAATATACACATATATTATAGGTTAGGATTTGCAGTTAAGGGAGAACACATGCTTTTTTTCCTTTCTGAGATTGCGCATTCTCATTTAATATTATGTATTCTAAGTCAATCCATTTTCTTGCAAATTTTGTGGTTACATTTTCTTTAGAGCTGAATAGTATCCTGTTTGGTATATTGTAGTAGTTTGCATGAAAATGGCTCCCAAAGGCTCACAGGGAGTGGCACTATTAGGAGGTGTGGCCTTGTTGAAGTAGGTGTGGTCTTGTTGGAGGAAGTGTGTCACTGGGGAGCAGGTTTCCAGGTTTCAGATGCTCAAGCCAGATCCAGTGTCCCTCTCTCTTCTGCTGCCTGACAATCTAGAAGGAGAACTCTCAGCCCCTTCTCCAATACCATATCTGCCTGCCAACTACCATGCTCCCCATTATGATGATAAGGGACTAAGCCTCTGAAACTCTAAGCCAGCCCCAAGTAAATGTTTTTCCTATTAAGAGTTGCCATGGACATGGTGTCTCTTCACAGCAATAGAAACCCTAACTAGGACACATATGTACCAGATTTTCATTAGCCATCATATGTTGATGGGCAACTAGGTCAGTTTAATTCCCTTATTATAGCGTGATTATTACACCAAGGGACATTGGGGTGCAAATATTTCTGTGGTAGAGTGTGGAGTTCTCTGGGTATGTGCTCAGGAGTGATACAGCTGGGTTGTGTGGCAGTTCTAGATTTAATTGCTTGAAGAATCTCCAAACTGACTTCCACATGGTTGTGCTAATTTGTGCCTTACCCACAGCAAACGGGATTCTCACTTCTCATCCTCTCCAACATATGTAGTCAGATTTCTTGATGAGAGCCATTCTGACTGGGCTTTACATTTTCCCGATGGCTAGGTATGTGCGACACTTTAAAAAATTCAACATTTGCTCATTTTGTGTATATGGTTGTTTTGCCTGTATGTATGTGGTATGTGCACCACATACACGCTTAGTGCCAGTGGAGTCCTGAAGTTCATGTCAGATCTGCTGAAAGTGGAGTTGCAGACAGTTACGAGCTGCCATATGGGTGCTGCAAACTTAACCTGGGTCCTTTGCAAGAGCAACAAGTACTTTTGTCCACTGAGCCATCTTTCCAGCCCTAATTTAAATACTTTTAGAAGTATATGGATCATTTGAATGGTGTAGGAGTTCCTTCTGTTTGTGTGTTGCTTTCATTGGTTAATGAATAAAGAAACTGCCTTGGCCTAGCTGATAGGGCAGAACTTAGGTAGGTGGGGAAAACAGAACTGAATGCTGGGAGGAAGAAAGCAGAGTCAGAGAAGCCATGGGTCCTCTGTCGGAGATGGATGCCCATTAGAATCTCCAGTAAGCCACTGCCACGTGGCGATACACAGATTAATGGGGATGGGTTAAACTAATACGTAAGAGTTAGCCAATAAGAAGTTAGAGCTAATGGCCAAGTAGTGTTTTAATTAATACAGCTTCTGTGTGGTTGTTTTGGGTGTAAGCTAGCCGGGCGGTGGGACAAACAAGGGGCCCCTCCCTACAATATTTGAATGTCCTTTTTTGAAAACTCTTTGGTTCATTAGCCCACTTGTTGTGTGGTGGTTTTATTTCCTTGATATTTAAATTTTGTAATTCTTTATAAATTATTGTCTGAAGTGTAACAGATAAAGATTTTCTCCCATTCCATGTGTGCTCTGTTGAGGGATTCCTTCACCGTGCAGAAACTTGAATTTCATATAGGCCATCTGTTGATACTTGGGCTGGCTCCTGTGCTGCTGGTGTTCAGAAAGTTATTGCCCACCCTGTGTATTGAATATTGCCTGTCTGCTTCTAGAAGGTTTAGGTTTTAGATTATGATCTTTGGTTCATTTCAGTTGTGAGACTAACCTTGCATGGCTGAGCTATCTCTTCAGGCCCTTTGATTCACTTTGAATTTCTTTTCTTTCCTTTTTCTTTCTCTTTCTTTCTTTCTTTCTTTCTTTTTTTTTTTTGGTCCAAGGTGAAATGTAAGAATCTAATTTCATTTTCTCCAGGTATTTAGCCCAGTTATACTGGTACCATTTGTGGAATATATTTATCTCTTTTCTAATGTATAGTTTTGCTTTTGTCAAAAATTAAGTGGGCTTAGCTTTGTAGTTTTACTTCTGAACCCTCTATTCTTGTCCATTGATCTATTTTTTTCTCAAAGCCCATTGTTATTTTATAAAATGAAAATATAATAATTACATAATTTCACCATTCTTTCTTCCATCTAACCCTTCCCATAAACCACTTCCACTTGACCATCCTCTCTAATTTTTGGCCTCGATTTCTTTGTTTTCAGCCTTCAAATAATATACATACAAGTAACATCATATAGACTGAGCTGGACAACCCCCCCCCCAACACACACACACACACAGACACACGTCTACTTTTATACCAGCTCTGTAGTATAGTTTGATCTTTGGCTATTCATAGTCTTTTGTGGCTTCCTATGAAGTCTTGTATTCGTTCTTCCTTCCTTTCTTTCTTTTTTCGAGACAGGGTTTCTCTGTAGTTTTGGTGCCTGTACTGAAACTAGCTTTTGTAGACCAGGCTGGCCTTGAACTCACAGAGATCCACCTGCCTCTGCCTCCTGAGTGCTGGGATTGATGTGACTTTCCCTAACCTAGTTTATCTGCTATTGTCATGAAGTGACCACTTTTCCGTATTCACATGAAGAAGGCCGTCCTCTTTTTCCCTCCTTGTAAAGTATGCCATCAAGAGTTTGATGCGGTGCCGGCTTAGATGAAATGCCTGAATTTGTGTTTGTATGTGAGCTGATGTTTTCCTCCTATTTTTAGGATTCTTTCTTTGTATTTTTGACATCCTGATTATAATATGTTATGAGAGTTTCTTCTCTGGTTATGTCTATTCAAGTTCTTAGCACCTCTTCCTTTTAGATGCTTAGACCTTTCTGCAAATTTGGGTTGTTGTCTGCTACAATTTCATTGAATAATCTATCCATTTGAATTTACCTCTGTATCTTGTATGCCATGAATTCTCAGGTTCAGCCTCTTGAATATATCCCAGACTTCTTAGAAGTACATCATTCATGCTCTTTATTTTTTTCTTACATATATTTGTAACATTATCCTGACTTTGTCCTCTGTCTCTGGAACTTGTTCTTCTGTATGGTCTTGTCTGTTAATGACAATCTGGTTTTTTTTTTCTTTTCTTTTTATTGGAGTGAACATCCCCCTAATTTCAAGTATTTCTATTTGGTCGTTTTTCAATGTTTCAATCTCCTTACTAAATTTTTCCTCCATGTTTTGGTTTTGGCCTCTAAATTACTGTTACATTTGCTTTCTTGTCAAAGTCAAAGGACAAATTCCTCAATCTGTGCATGTGTATCTGAACCTTCTACAAGAGCATCAATTCTAAAAAGTAAACAGAATTATTTCTTAAACATTTCAGAAATCTCTGTAGTCTTGGATTCCCACATAGGAGGGTGGGTTGGTTAGTTGGTTGGAGATGGGTCACGGATTGTGGTTATGCCATATTCTTTGTGTTTGTCATGGTTTGCATATCTGTGCAGTGGGTTTGCCATCAGTTTTGACTTTCCCGTTCTTCTGAGCCTATTGGGATATTTAGTTTTCTGTGACTCTTTCTAAAGTGATAGTTGCATAAAGTTCAGCTATGAACACTATGAATTTGGTATTGTTAGTGGAGTCCCACCATGGCTACATGCTAACAGAACCAATGGTAGGGCTGTTCCCTAGGCACCAAGACAGCAAGATAGAGTCTCAAAAACTTGGTCATTTTTGGGCTCTATGAAACTGCCGAGGCAGGATATGAAACAGCAGACCTACTGAAGCCTGTCTGGTGACTGGTTAGAGTCAATTCTATAGATGCCAGATCCTTCAGTAATTACTGGACACTCAGAAGTCAGAACCCCATACCACACTTACTCTAGAGGTCACTCAGGAGACTCTGGGCACACTGCAGCCAAAGCTTAGACCCTGCACTGACCCCTGAGACCCTGGGGATGGAGTCCTGGTCTCAAAGTGTTCTGTAGTCAGAGAAGCTAGGGGCTTCCAGATTTCCTGGTGTTTTCTGATCCCACAGGATCTGAAAGTCTGGTTGCCTGCTGATTTCTGGTCCTGCTGGAGCCAGAGACTGAACACAAGGGGTTCTATTGATGATCCTTTTTTCCCTGAATCCTTCACACGGAGAGGCCGACCACAGGGAAGAGGTTTGGGATTGGGAGAGCCGTTCTTGCTGCCCATCTCAACATAGCTATTGAGAGAACCAGAGAGAAGTCTTCTGGTCCCCTTTCTGTAGGGGAGAAACTGGATGTCAGGCAGTTTGGGGAGGCTCGCCTGCATCCTTGACCCAGCCTCCTCTTCTCGAGAAGCCTCACCCTGCCCTATTTCCTCGTCAGCCTGGTGGTTCTCAGTTCAGTACCCAATGGCCCTGATCTTGGTTTTCTAAAGTGACCATTTATTTGTACAGCTCCCTGTGCTATAACTAGAGATGGATGGCCTTCACAACATTACTTTCCCCTCCAGGAATCTAGGTACGATAGTGCCCATCTCTGTAGCAACTTGGGCCAGTTTGTCATCCTCCTGACAATCATTAATTAACTTGGGGACTTTCCCTGGACCCAGCAATTGTGGGTTCAGAAGCAGCATTCTAATTTCCCACTGGAGAGCAGAATAAACAAGTGTTACCATTTAATGGTCTACCTGAAGCTTATTTTCTCTGCCCTTCGAATTAGGAGGCAGCAACAAAATCTCAAGCACAAAGATAGCCAAGGGAAGATTTAGATGTAACAGCAGAATCAACAAGTGAAAAGCACTTTTACTGAAGGCAAATACATGCACATTCATACGTACAGATGCATGTGTGTACACACAGACATTCAAACACACATGTGGACATGCATGTGTACACATGCACCTGCATGCACACGTGTGCACAAGACATACATATACACAGAGTACACACGTACATGCATGCACACACATAGTTATACACATGCACACATGTGCATACAGACATACATATACATATACACAGAGTACACACGTACATGCATACAGACACACAGGAAGGTACACTGAGAGAAACCAAAAAAACCCAAAGCAAAACCAAAAAAAAAAAAACCAGCCAAAAAAACAAAAACCAAAAAAACCCATAATAAACATAATAATAATAAAGATGACCTTTTTTTCAGCTGCAGGTACACACTGTGATGATGGATTGAGCCCAGATTATTATGTAATATGTCTGGGCAGCATTTTCTTGAGAGTCCTTTGAAGATTTTCTGTGTTTAGACTGAATGTATGTGTGTTTGTATGTATGTATACCACATGTGCACCTGGTGCTCATGGAGGGCAGAAGAGGGCATTGGATCCTTTGGAAATGGAGCTGCAGATAGTCATAAGGTGTCACGTGGGTACTGGGAATTGTGCCCAGGTCCTCTTGAAAAGCAGCCATCTCTAGTCTCTGTACGGATCTCCTCAGCCCTTGCTTACTCTTTCCTGCCAGGGGTTTAAGGTGGCCAGAAAAATCACTTTCCTTTTACTCTCAAGGCCCTGTGAGGATCTGGTTCTCAGAGTCACTTGGACTAGAGAGGACTTCTGGCTGCTCTAGCCACCTTTACCTCCATGTGGGGGTAACCTAGCCTGACCGGCACTTCCCCTGGAAGCACGGAGAAGATGCTGCCCTGTCCTTTTCATTTCTCTGACCCCGTCAATGTTGCTCTCCAAGTATGGTTATTGATGCCCAAAAGATCAGTTGCACCAGCCTCATATATTTTTTTCTGATACGGTTTCTCTGTGTATCCCTAGCTGTCCAGGAACTCGCTCTGTAGACCAGACTGCCCTCAAGCTCAGAGATACACCTCCTCTGCCTCCCGAGTGCTGGGATTAAAGTGTGCACCACCACTGCCGGGCCTAGTCTGGTACTTTTTACTGAGTAATTAGATAAAGCTTGAGCAGAAATGAAACATTTTAAAATAAACCTTCATTAGACGTACATTTTCTCAGTACCCAAAACTGTTAGCAAGAATAGATTAATAATTTGTGGTAACTCTACTTACTAAGCAGAGACTAGATATCAATGCACTACACTTTGACCTTAGAAATTTTAATATCACACACATACAAAATCTGTCTCATCTTTTGCATAACTTAATTTATGTAGACCCTTGTAACTTGTGTAAACCTTCCACCTTCCTTTCCCATTCTGGAAAAAAAATCCAGTTATCTTAATTTTCATACACAAATCTTTTTCTTTACTAAAAATATTGTCATTTTTACATCCCAACATCTTACTGGCTTCTTAACCCCATGACAACATAGCATCAACAAATAAATACACTTACTACCTGTTGTGAGAATTTTCTCCCAGGGGGACTAAGCAGTATCTGCCCCCTGGTTATAAGGTCCCAATTGCAAACCAAAGCTGAGTTGCTTTCACCGAAGCTCAATGGTGAACCAATGAATCTGTAAGGCTTATTTACAGAGAATGGGTGACCTGAAGGCAACCATATTGGAAACTCTTTATCAGCATGGACGATATCTTTCTTAGAGTCACAAAGTTTAGTTGGAGCCATTTGGCATTCAGGTTTGCTGGAGTCTGCACATCAGTCCTGCAGGGTTTTGTTATTTTGAGTGAGTTCTGGGTGGTCTCTGAGGTAAGAGAAATGTTGGCCATAGGGAATTTCAGGGGACTTTCCCTTTTGTTTACTTCTCTCCCTGAGAATGGCTCTAATTGGATGATGGTATTATAATTAAGAGTCTACCCCTGGGGGCCGCTTTTCGCCATCCCCAGAGGGCATTTAGGCCACACACAAATTGAAACGTTTTTTTCTCCCTAGATCCTAGGAGCTTAATTTATTCCACCTGCCCAGGAGGCAAGCAGCCGGGAGTTGAAAGAATTGTAGAGGCTTCTATTGCCTTCTGTAGAGCAGCAGAAGGGGGGGAGAGACGGCAGGTCCTCTCATGCTCCTGAATCCCTAACCCAGCATCTTGAGAGGCTTATTTTAGCCAGTTAGTTGAAGGGGCGGTCAGTTTGACCTGACAAAACCCTCAGGACCAGCGCCCAGTGTGTGGCTCATTCTTATCCGTGTCTTCACTTATACCTGGGATGATTCTGCGGCTTTCATTCCTGTAGGTACACTGCTCCTTTCTAACCTGACAGTGAGAAGCCTGCGGTCCAGGACCAGAATGTCCCACCCCCTAGTTACAAAATGGCCTAAGGCCCTGTTGTTTAGGGTAGTATAAACTATAGCAACCTCTCCTTTCCCGCAGGGACCACAGCACATCTCACTGAGCAAGGAAGTGATGGCTAGTGTGAAACTGTTAGGCCCTGGGCCAGGTATAAGCTTCCTGGCCTGTAGGTAATAGGGAGGTTTGTGCTGCTCCAGGTAAGACAGAAAGGGGAGAGCTTCCTCTGCCTTAGGGTCTCCCTGATCCCTTGTCCAGTCTCTCCATCTGTCAATCCATATTACTTTCCCCCCTAACTCTCCTCCAGCCGTTTGTTGTCACTCACCACCATGTACCCTGGAGAGCACCAACACTCTCTCTCTCTCTCTCTCTCTCTCTCTCTCTCTGGACATCTGAAAGAATTCCAAAGGTCCATACAGCATCAGGCTGTTCTTTTTCTTTTCTTTAAAAAAAAATTATTTATTACATCCTGGCCTCAGTTTCCCCTCCTTCCTCTTCTCCCAGTCCCTCTCCCCATCTCCCCTTTCTTCCCCCACTCCAATCCACTCCTTCATTTTTGTTTAGGAGAGGGCAGGGCTCATAGCGGCTCATGGTGGGTGACTGAACTGACAACCAGGGAGCCTACATGGGACTGACCTAGGCACTCTGCATATATGTGACAGTTGTATAGTTTGGTCCTCCTGTGGGACTTCTAACAGCAGGAACAGGGGGCTGTCTCTGACTCTTACTGGCTTTTGGGAACCTAGTCCTCATACTGGGTCACCTTGCCCAGCCTTAATACATGGGGAGATGATTAGTCTTACAGCAACTTGATATGATGTGGTTTGTTGATACTCCTTTTTTTTTTTTTTTTAACTTTCCGGTGCTACTGTAACTGGAAGGCGAAAGCAAAGGTGTTCAGGGCATGGTAGGGCAGAAACAAAACCAGACAAATGTGGAGTGATGGAGCAAGCAGAAAAGAAGCAACCAGAAAACAACCACCCGGAAAGAGCAGGCATTAGGACCCAGAGGAGCCGGCATTCGCCGCCTCCTGCCCTGATTGGCCCAGCCTGGCTGAAGTTCATGCCCTCAGCAATAGCTTTTCCCACACCTGGCGGTTTATCCTGGGGTCCATGTTGGGATCTGTGTTTCCCCAGTATTTGGCCCTGGTCTACTGCAAATCTCAGTGTTAGCTCCGTTGTCATTGGGCCAGTGTTGGGGGTACACGGCTGGGAAAACTCTGAAGTCCTCTTTATAATCCGGTAAATATATCATGAAACACAATGTGTCAAAATCCGAGGAATCCACCATGAAGATCTGATGTAACTTCTAGTCCAATAATGTCAACAATGAGCCTTGGTTACTTCCTGCCTGGAATGAACTCAGCTCCAGGATAAATGAGCCCATACTGTCCCAGGACATGAAGTCCCCATGAGATGCCAGCATCGGACAGAATAAATATGGACAGTCACAGCCTTTCTTTTTCAAACAAACATCCAAGTTAGATTGGCATGGATATAACAGAAATTACCCTCGTGGGTGGGAGCCCCAAGAAGCAAAATAAATAAAGGATTTCCATAATCGCAGCGGAAGGAATCGGAGTCAGTCAATACGTGGAGAATGGATAGAATCCGCTTGGCTTCTAGAAAAGGAGAAAACAAATTTAATGGCCATTCTAATTTTTATGTTAAAAACAAGACTGCTTTCTCTCTAAGGATTGCAAAAGAGACAGGAAAAGGACAGGAGATACAGGTTTGTGTGTCTGGGTGGAAAGTGACTTCCTGAATTTCCCTAAGGGCTGTCCCTCCCCCTAGCCCTGGGACCAGGTATCACCTTGAGCCCTGTGAGATAACGTCACTGCCAGGCCTTAGGTTAACAGGGTGGTGTCAGTCTCTGCACAGATCTCAAGTCACCAGAACAATTTAACTTGCTTCCTGCAACAGACATTGGAGCAATAGTTCTCAATCCTGTGGGTCATGTTCCTTTTGAGGTCAAATGACCCTTTCACAGGGGTCACCTAAGACCATCAGAAAACACAGATATTTATATTACGATTCATAACAGTAGCAAAATTACAGTGATGAAGTAACAAAATAATTTTCCAGTTGGGGTCACCACAGCATGAGGAACTGTATTAAAGGGTGGCGGCATTGGGAAGGCTGAAAGCCACTGTCCTAGTGTGAGAAGCAGTGGCTAAGGGAACTCTCCTCATTAGAAGAACACAGAACCACCAGCCAGGGACTGCCAGCCTGTGGTGGATGGGAAAGGGTGCTGGCTGCTCACTAGCCACACCTTCCTATCCTTTCAGGGTCTGGCTTGTCTTATAGGAGCCTTGAATGAGTGAGAGGTCTCCAGTAGACATCCTGGACACCAGCCCTTTAAACGTTACCATTTAGTGGTCTGGATCCAGGTCCATTTTCTCTGCCACTTAAAGAATTGAATGGCAGAGGAAAACAGGTAGCAGCAGGGAAAATCTGAGACGGCAGCAGAATCAGCAGGTGAAAAGCATTTTCATTAGAGTAAAGGAGCACACACACAGAGCAAGGCACACCAAGATGGGCGCTCTAGCAAGCAGACGGGACTCTGGCCTCTCCTGGAGGGCTGGGGCTCTCAACGGCACAGCAGGCTTTTTCTTTGGGCCACCAGCTCACAAATAATAACATGGAGACTTTTTTTTTTTGAGACAGGGTTTCTCTGTAACAGTCCTAGCTGTCCTGGAGTTAGCTCTGTAGACTAGGCTGGCCTCGAACTCACAAACTCAGAGATCCTCCTGCCTCTGCCTCCTGAGTGCTGGGATTAAAGGCGTGCGCCACCACCACCCAGACATGGAAATTTATTAATTATGAAAGCTCGGCCTTACCTTAGCTTGTTCCTAACTAGTTCTTATAACTTAAAATAACCCATATTTAAAATCTGCGTTCTTTTATGTGGCTCAGTTACCTTTATCCTACTGCCCATCCTGCTTCCTCAGCATCTTTCTTGTTCCCTGAGACCTTTCTGTCCCCAGAAGTCTCCTACCTAGCTAGCTATTGGCCATTTAGCTCTTCATTAAACCAATCACAGGGACACACATCCTCACCTCACACAGTGTAAAGGTGTATTCCACAACACACAAGGGTCTTCAATGGGCTCGAATTGGGGGTGTCTTCCACCTCTAATTTAAGGTTGCTTGCTTTAAACAAAAGGAGCTTGATAGGCCTAGACTGGGTGACTGTGTCTTGGTCTGACCTTGAACGTCCTGCTGTGTTTGGAAAACTGTTTCTTTTGTAGTCACCCGACAGGCTTTCCACCCCACCTTCCACAGTGGTTCCTGGCCTGAGCCTTGGGTGGAAGGGGCATGATACAGATGTCCTATTTAGACCCAAGCACTCCCCTTACTCTCTGCACCTTGACCAGCTGTGGGTCTCTGTGCTGCAGGAAGAGGCTTCTCTGTCACCAGGTCTGAGAGACTCGCTCATCTATAACAAGTCATCCCTGGGCAGAAACAGCCGGCGGGTGGGAGGAAAAAGCCTGTACGAAACAGGGAAAAAAATGTAACATGGCATTCTGTCACTTAACATACCATAGTGACCTGCTTTAATGGCACAATGTTTATTCTGAGATGCTTGTTTATTTTTGATGCACACATCTGAAGTCCTAATTATCACTTGTGCCTGCAAAACTGCTGGTGCATTTCATCAAAACCCTGTGGCAGGGCTGCAGAGAGAGTTTAGTCAGCCAGGTGCTTGCTGCGTGAGCATAGGAGTGTGAGTTTGATTCCTAGAACCACCAGGGTCAGGGGAAGTCCCACCCAGGGGTTTGCGCTTGTCATCCCAGGCATCCTAGCTAGGATTCAGGCCAGAGAGAGATCATCTCAGAAAAAGAATGCAGTGGTTCCTGAGGATGTCCTCTGGCCTCCATACACATGGTGTACATGGACACGCATGCACGCGCACGCACGCACACACACATGCATGCACACACACTATGGCAGATGTACTTGAGGCTCATAAACACAGCTCCCTAGTTGTTCCCATATTTCTGATTTATCTCACATGCTGAGCAAACATCTTCCTGAAGAGAACGAAAATGAATTAGAGGAATAAATGAAAACCTACATGCTGCAATATTTATTTTTATTTTATGTATACATTTGTCTGTGTGAAGGTGTTGTATCCCTGGAACTGGAGTTACAGACAGTTGTGAGCTGCCATGTGGGTTCTGGGAACTGAACCTGGGTCCTCTGGAAGAGCAGCCAGTGCTCTTAATCACTGAGCCATTTCTCTAGTCCAAAAAGCTAAATTCTTGGTTCAATTCCAGTATAGCTTTTTTCTTCATTTCTTCCCCCCCTTTTTTGTGGTGGATAACTTGGTAAAAATGTAACTATAGTGAAAAGCATAAAACTATAAGCAAAGCTCCATGGTTTCAGAATGGTCCCTTTGACTGTCTAGAAGCTCAGTGAGGTATAACTATTTGGGGACAGTGTTTAAATAGGTATGATCTAGCCACATCATGGTTAACTCATTGCTGAGTTAATTAGAATAATAAATATAGTGACCTTATTTTTTAAAAGGCTACAAATACACTAATGTGCTATAACAGAGTAGAGGCTGATTTAAAGATGGGTGACTGCCTCTAAGAGACAGCTGGCAACGTCTGTAGACATCTTAGCTAGGGCTGTCACAGTCCTTCAGCATCCACAGGTCTTAGCATCCTCATCATTGCTCCACAACAGGGAACTGTTCGCTTTGACTCGGAGAGTAGTGGCAAGGTTGAGAAGCCCTGACAGAGACCTGTGCAGAAAGACAGAAATTAAAGCACAATTCCTGTCTTCCAGGAATTCATAAGCTATTTTTTTTCAGTGGCTTTTCTTCAGTGCTGGGGATCAAACCCAGGGTTCTGTGTGTGTCTGGCAAGTGTTCTGCCATTGAGCCCCATCACCAGCTGCAAGCTGAGCTGTTTACAACAGGCTGCATAGCAGAAGCACCCTTTAATTCTTCACATGTCTTCACCTTGTTCCGACCCAGGCTTCAGATTTGTGCAAAATCCAGGAGTTCTCTTCCTCCTCTGAGCTGGGCACTGTGGATAGTGACACAGTAGGAGACAGTGGAATTGTGGCTGTGGGCATTGAATGCCTTTTGGGGTTAGCTGTTTATTGACGTTAGTGCTGTCTCAGAATAGAAATGAAGGGTGAGGTGACTCCTACCTTCAGGCAGGAGAAGGTGACAGGAGGGGACTGATACAGAGGAGCTGTTGGCTGCTCCCAAGCTGCCCCCTTTGGGAATCTTCTTCCTGGTTTATGATTCTCTCATCTCTGGCTTCCGGTCCCTTCATCTTCTTGGGAACTCACACCTCTGGGCCAGCCTGATGCTCTCTGATTTCTGCCACATTCCACTTAGTGGCTTTGCCTTGGGAGGGCTCTGGGGTCAGATTTCTCTACATCTATGAACTACTAAAATATCATCATTGAAGAGAAGAAACCTAACTTCTAGAGTCAAATTGGAAATACTTGGGGAAGAAAAGAAATGATGCCTGGGATTTGCTTCAGAATATTCTGGAAAGTGGGTGTGAGGAGAAAGCAGAGATGACAGAATCAGGTTTGCCAAGATCCCTGTATATGACTCTCTGTGGGTATCTATCAGTCTCTGTGAACATTTGGAAACTATGCTTTCAAAGGTCAAGCCTCCAGTAACCACCACACTGAGTGAAGGGGGGATCTTTGGTTCTCTTTTGGAGACTATCTGAGCACAGGTCTGGTTTAGAAGGGGAGGTTTTAACATCCTCCTGCACACTTGGAAGGTTGGAGTGCCCATCCATCCGAGGCTGGGCTGGGAGGTAGCAGGAATGTGAAGTTAGGACAAAAGCAGAAACCGTGTGTCAGCATGTGCTTGTGGGGAAAGATGAGGCACAGGCCAGCCCTTGAGAGCTGTCAGAAGCTGTGGGGTGACCCTGAGGAGAGGCCCTCATGATGCACTCCAGTTTGCCTGTTTGATTGCATAGGACGTAGGATACAGAGAGACACCAAATCAGCAGGAAATCAAACAAGCATACCAGGTTCCGTCTACCTGCTCAGACAGGGCAGCCAGGTCCCCCTCTACCTCTTGGCTGAGGGAGCACAGTCTTCACACAGCCTCAAGGTCTGACAGATCTCTCCACAGCTTCTGGCTTCAAGCAGCAAGCCAGGACACTTCTGGTGTCTGTCACATCTACTGAGGTTTAGCAGCAGCTCCTTTCTCCCGTGAAGACCCTGGCTCAGGTCTCTGTGTAGAGTACAGAGGAACAGGAAACTGCCACTCTGTTACAAAGAGGCAGAGCTTAATCTCCCTTCATGTCTGAGCCAACAGCAGGCAGCAGAGGACACTGGGCCAGGCCAGCTCCCCGCTAAGTCTTGCAAAGCAACCTTGAGTGTCTGTAAGAAGCCCTGTCCCATCAGCCAGTTCACCTTCAGAAACCACATGGAGAAGCCACATGGGCAACAGAGGCCTTGACATTATGTCAGACATGGGCCAGCAGTCCTTGGTCCCCAGGAAAGATTCCTGGAGACTTCTGCTTGGGGGGATCTTCCCTGCAGTTCCATAATAAAACCCCAAGGACCACCCCGTGAGCCTCAGCAACACATAGAACCATGGTAGCAACAAACACTTGTTGGTTTCAGACATTAAGTTTGAAGTGGTTTGTTTGGCAGCACTGTTCTGGGGAAAACATCTAAGGCTTCTAAGGCCCCTACAATAAAAAATAATCCTCCACTTTTGGTTCATCAATCAGGGCTCCCCGAAGGTCCTCCATACAGAAAGAGGAGGGAGCTACTGCCATTACTTAAAGATGTGTCAGACCGCAAAATGCAACCTTTGTTCCTTTCCCATGTGGTTCTGACTTGGACAGGAAGGAGGAAATCATCCTGTATCTTTAGATGCCCCTGGACCTCATCACCAGCTTTGAGGAAGCATCAGATCTCCCTCTCTCTCTTTTCTTCTTCTTCTTCTTCTTCTTCTTCTTCTTCTTCTTCTTCTTCTTCTTCTTCTTCTTCTTCTTCTTCTTCTTCCTTCTCTCTCTCTCTCTCTCTCTCTCTCTCTCTCTCTCTCTCTCTCTCTCTCTCTCAGACCTAGTTCTGGGCCAGCCTCCTAATCACCTGGAGCCAGTCCTGGACTTCTCTCCCAATATGAACAGCACTTGTCTCTACATGCTCAGGGCCTTTGGACCATTTGGTCTTTCTACTCTTATCCTTCTGCACCTGCAGAAAGGAGGATGTTCCATTTCTGTTGAATAGTGATCCAAAGGGCAGACGAGGGGACACAAATGTCCCCATAAATGTTGGCATCTCTTCATACCCTTCATAAATCCATGAGGAAACCGAGGTTACACATTCGCCTCATGGGCACACAAACGTCACAGTGGAATCGCGGTGGGACCTGGGTCAGCCTGACAGCAGGGTCACACCTGCCTCTTAGTCACCACAGTGCATGGGCAGGCAGTTAGGGAAGCTGGGTATACATGGTGCAGCCATCACTCTCAACCAGATCGCTGAAGGAAGTATTCCTTCCTTACCTGTGTGCTGGCTTGCTAGCCAAGACAGATGCCAACAGGTTTTCAAGGAACAAACATTTCTCCTATCTTAATTGAATCAAGTCATTTGGATTCTACCCACAAAAGTGTCTGGGGAGTGGAGTGACAGAGGAAGAGGTCACAGCCATGGCAGATCTGGCAGTAGCTACTGAACAGAGGATGGTTATGTCTTTTAGACACGTCCTGACTGCCCTACAGGCCTTCACTGGGAGCCCAGCATGATGGGCCACGGGCTACTGTGCTAGGAATAGAAACTGAACCAGTTGCCTCAGAAGCTCTGTTCTCTCTGGCTCCTGGCTACGACCCCACCACACTGGGGAAAGGAGCAATCATCTGGACACTTGGCTCAGCCTGTCTGCTCACCTCTTTACCACATTCTGCACACCAGAGAGACCCAGAGCTTGGCCAGATTGTATTTTTTTTAAGTATTTGAAATCCGTGCTTTGTTATTAAAGCTGGAGATGGAGAGGCAGGAAGTGAGGCTGGCTGGACGAGTAACGTTTCCTTGGAGACTCTGATTTCAGTTTTGTACAGAACGCCCTGGAGCCTGGTCTGCTTCGTTTCACATGGCAAGGAGAGGATGTGCCCATGTTTTCCCACGGCAGCCAGCCCTTCGATAAGCAGAGCTGGGATGGGCAAGCATCGGGAACAAACAAATACCAAGAAGTATCTGTTGCTCCAAAGCCGCAGTTTTCAGCTGTGGGCGATGACTCAGACACCTTGGAAGCTGCTACAGAGACAGTCATGTAGAAGAGCAATGTATGGGATGGGACCATAGCTCAGTGATTGAACCTTTGTGTGGCTTATGTGAGGTTAGACGTTCAGTCCTAAGCACTGAGAACAAAAACTAGCCCCCTTCACAAAAACGGCGAATATCCTTGCTTAAGTTTTCACTTAAGTAACTCATGATGTCAGCTACTGGTGGGAACCAAATAAGTAACATAAATTAAAACAAGTGACTCAGATAAAAAGGGAATGCCAACCGGAGTGATATTTCATTTGTATTTTAGTAAATAAAGCTTGTCTGAAGATCGGAGAGTAAAACAGCCACCCCCGTCAGCCTTATAGACCAGGCAGTGGTGACACACACCTTTAATCCCAGTAGCCACACTAGTTGACATAGAAACTGGGCAGTAGTCATGCAGGCCTTTAATCCCAGCCCTGGAGAGGAATATAAGAAGGGAGGAGACAGCTCTCACACACAGTCTCATTCTGAGATTCCTGGAGGCAGGATCGCCACTTCGGACTGAGGTAGAAGTAAGAGCCAGTGACTGGCTGCTTTGCTTTTCTGACCTTCAGCTTGGACCCCAATTTCTGCCTCTGGGTTTTTTTTTAATTGTGCTATAGCCTACTGAGATGGAGCCTCAGATTTAGAGACTGAAGACACTGGCAAAATAGCATGTGAGCCATTTCAGCCGCGCCACCACGAATACAGGTTATGTAGTGTTGTAAAAGGAGGCTGCTCGTTTGTTTCCTGGCCACCTAAACCAGAATAATCTATAGAAACTATATTAATTCCAACACTCTTTGGCCAATGGTTTATGCATATTTCTAGCTAGCTTAAATAACATCTTAAATTAACCCATTTCTATTAATCTCTATATTGCCATGGGCTGTGGCCTGCCGGTAAGGTTCCGGTGGGTATCTTTCTCCTTTGGCAGCTACAGGGTGTCTCCCTAACTCCGTCTACTCTCTCTATGTATCTCTTTTAGCCTGGCTATATTCTGCCCTGCCATAGGCCAAAGCAGCTTTATTCACTAACCAATAAGAGCCACACACATATACAGAAGGCCCTCCCACATCATAGCTGTCAAGCTGTGGTTGTTATTGTAAACGTGCTGTATTTAAGGACTGACTTTAGTTATGTGGGTGGCTATGTGAACATGCGTGTGGGTGCCCAGTGGGGCCAGAAGGAAGCACTGGATCTCCTTGAGGTGGAGTCACAGTCATGTGTGAGCTGCCCAACATGGATCCTGGGAACCAAACTCTGATCCTCTGTGGGGACAGTGTGCACTGTTAACTCTCTAGTCCTTGTATCAACTCATTTCAATGCTAAAAAGCACCATAGATTACAGCTCCACAAGGAAGAAAATGAAGGAAAGCCAAAATAGTCCCCCAGACCTGTCTTGGCTACATGATCTGGCCAAATGGCCTGAACAGACACACCCGTGTGTTCTAATATGCTTTTAATGACGTTGACAGGGTCTGGCGTTCCTTCTCTGGTGCCCCTTCCTTGTCTCCCCCCGCCCAAGGTTCAACTGAGCCTGTTGCGTCACAGCCTGGGGTCTGCTCAGGGTGTGGCTTCTGGTCACCACTAAGGTTTGTGGAGTTCTTGCAGTTCCCAGTTCTTCAGTGTGGCTGCAGAGATGACTATCCAGAGACAGCCAAGGCACTTCTGGCCCCCAACCATAGAAAGCAAAGACTAAAACCTATGGCTATTTTGGAGATGCCTCAGGAAACCTCTGTGGCAGGGGCTAGGCCACAGCTCGTGCTGTGCGGCAAAGGAATGGGTCTTGGAGGCAGGAGATATGGGCTTAAACCACACTTCCTATGCTTCCTGATGGCCCCTCCCTCTGTGCATGGCAGCAACTCTGAGTGTTCAAAGTCCGGAGTCATCTTCCATTGGTGCTTCTCTTACACACGGCACACCTACTCCATTAGCAAATGAGCCTCACTTCCAGAACACACCTAGGTCCCGGGCCTGATTCATCACCTTTGCTACCATCATAGGCCCAAGTTACTGACATCCTGTTAACCAAATATCTTAAGCCAACCTTGGCCTTCCAAAGCCTGCTTTTTTTTTTAATTATTTCATTTTTTTGAAACTAGAATTCTATCATTTCTCTCTTCCCTTTCCTCTTCCTAACTCTCCCATATACCTTTGTTCTCCTTCAAAGTTATATATATGTGAGTGTATTTATATTTACATATTTATTCCTAAACACATAAATACAACCTGCTTAGTCTGTATAATGTTACTTGTATTTATGGGCTGACTATTTGGTATTGGGTAACCAATTGACGTGCTCTTGCCCGAGAATACTATTTCTCCAGATTTAAGATTCTTTGGTTCCTATAGTTCTTTGTGTGGGGTTGTGGACTCATGGTCTCTGCCCCTCAACACTCTCACCCCATTCATTTTAGCAAATCTGTTGCTGCTGCCCTTGCTTAGCTCATGTTCAAGCAGTTGTGTTGATGAGACGTTCCGGTTGTCTGACGTTACTGGGAGACACAATCTTACAGCAAAGTCCCGGATCCGTTCTGCCCCCTCCTCTATAATGTGCCCCGAGTCCTAGTTGTAGGGGTTGTAGATGTATCTGATAGGACTGGGCTCTACAATTATGCATTTTGATTGGTTGTGGTTTTCTGTAATGGTTTTTATCTGTTGCAAAAAAGTCTCCTTGATGAGGGGTGAGGACCGCACTTACCTGTGGTTATAAGAACAAGTATTTAGGATGTAGTTAGGCATTATGCTGGTTTAGTAAAGTGGTGGTTGTAGATTCTCCCCCACGATTCATGACTTCACTAGCCCTGGGCAGTTGGTTAGGTTTCCAGCAACAGGGGGCATGATTTCCCTCTTGTAGAGTGGGTCCAAATCATGTTCTTAAGCTAGCAGCCCGAGCACAGAGCAGGCCACTCTTCTCAGAGCTTCTTTCCTAGATAGCTGCCAACCTTTACTTTTTGAGAAACGATCTCTCACTGAAGCTGAAGTTCACCAATTTGGCTAGGCTGGCTGGACAGTGAACTTCACGGGACCCACCTGCTTCCATCCCCTGCCCTGGCCACCCCAGGGCACATCGAGAGCTTGGCTCCTCATGTGGGTCTGGGAAGACCCCATGCTTTTATGGCGGGTACTTTACTGACAGAGTCATCTCTACAGCTCCATGAATCTTCTTTTCAGGGGCCTCCCTGTGTATCTTATTTAAAACAATGGCCCCCAATCCAAACCTGACCCTCTTTATTTCATTCTGGAAGCTTGTCATGACTATATCCGTTGACCTGCTTATTTACTAGCTTTTGTCACGAGAAAGCCAAGATAGTGCCTACAACATAGCAAATGCTTAGTAGATATTTTCTGACTTCCTAAAGCAAGGTAGTAGCAACAGAGACTCATGGGAAGTCTTCTGTTGGGACGTGTGGGCCTTGAAGGCCAGGGCGTGAGCCTGGTGAGAGAAGTCATTTTCTACAGAGAGAAGAGTGATATGGAATCAGTTAGGAGATAAGGCCACGTTTAGTGCAGGGCATGGGTGGCACACTGGGACAAGGGTCTTGGATGCCTTCAGGTGATGTGCACAGAAGCCCCATGCAGAAGTTTATGGCAATTATTTGATCAGTTCTTCCAATTGACACTCTGTAAATGGAGATTTCTGTCCCACCTGATCCCACAGCCATTCAGTCGCAAGGAAATGGACAGAGCTTATATTAACTATAAACTGTTTGGCCTATTAGCTCAGGCTTGTTATTAACTAGCTCTTACAACTTTTAAATTAACCCATCATTCTTGTCTATGTTTAGGCACATGGCTTGGTACCTTTACTCAGTGCAGCATTTTCGTCTTGCTTCCTCTGCATCTGGGTGGTGACTGCAGACTGGAGTATTCTGTGAGGATGGATCATCTTGATGAGGCTGTTATGGATGTAGAACTCAGGAAACTGCCACAGAGGTGCTCTAAACATTGGATCATCAGGGCCATTTGTTCCCATTGGAGATTTTTAGGGGTCTTCCTTGATCAAACCTTATTTTTCTTAACCCAGAATGAATCCACAGCCTCTCATTTCCTGTGGAAACAAAAGAAAAACCTCTTCTCCAAAGTAACATATCTTTTTACTTAAATTTTGAAGTCAAGGCATTTTCAAAGTATATATGTTAGATTAATCCAGCAGCATTTATAATCAAATTTTTTTAGCAGGTGTTGCTTCTTCCTCAGCAGTCAAACAATTCAAAGACAACACAATAACATATAGTACCCAGTTTCTCTGTGTATTTTCCATCTTTGTTTTTTATTTTTAATTTTTGATTTTTTTGAGACAGTTTCTCTGTGTAGCCCTGACTGTCCTGGAATTCACTCTGTAGAGCAGGCTGACCTTGAACTCACAGAGATCCACCTACCTTTACCTCCCAAGTTCTGGGATTAAAGGAGTGTGCCACCATACCCAACTATTTCTTTTTTAAAGGACTTTCTTTATCCTTTTTCTTTTCTCTTCGAAGGCTATGTATATTTTTAAACATGTAAACTGTTTATGTAGACGGAGGCTGCTCATTAGTTTCCTGGCTGCCCAGACCCAAAATAATTACACAGAAACAATATTAATTGCAACACTGCTTGGCCAATCACTTGACCATATTGCTAGCTATTGCTTCTATCTTAAATTAATCCATTTCCATTCTATATTTTACTGTAAGGCCTTGTGGTTTACAGTTTACAGTTTTTGGCTGGTGGTTCGCATCTTTCTCCTCCAGCAGCTATATGGCATCTCTGACTCCGCCTTCTTTCTCCCAGCATTCAGTTTAGTTTTCCCGACTAACTCTATTCTGCCCTGTCAGAGGTCCAAGCAACTTCTTTAGTCACTAACCAATAAAAGCAACACATATACAGAAGAACTCCCCACATCAAGTTTTAGAGTTTTTAACTGAATCTGTCTTTACTGTATAGCTTTTTCTGAGCACGTGTGTTATTTTGTTAAGCCTCCCAACACTTCAGTCTACATAAAAGAAAAAATACAGACAAAAAAATTGGTCAGATCCAATTTTCTCTAAACCTTGGAAATCAAACAAAAACTTTCAGAAATCTGGAGGGTGTTTATTAAAAACAATAACAACCAACATCTCATTTGGTGAGAGTTGTGAGCTTATGGTGTTTGCTGGAAGTAGGCTAGCTTAGCATGGCCTGGTGGATCACAGCTCCTTGAAAGACTGAGGCAAAACGATCATAAGTTCAAGGCCCATTGGGGCTTAGAGAAAGTTCAGGACAGCTGAGGTAGATTATGGGAGACACTGTGTCAAACTTTTTGTAAACAGGCCAGGTGTGGTAGTTCATATCTTTAACCCAAGCACTTGTGAGGCAGAGGCAGGAAGATCTTTGTGAGTTCAGGATCAACCTGGTCTACACAGTGAGTTTCAGGATGGCTAGAACTATATCTTGGAAAAACAAACAAACAAAAAAATGCACCAAAACTATCAAGAGAGTAAAAAATACAAGCTGAATAAAGTGTTTCACACCTGTAATACTGTGGTGGTTTAAAAGAAAATGCCCCAAAGGGAGTGGGCAGTATTAGGAGATATGGCTTTGTTAGAGTTGGTATGACCTTGTTGGAGGAAGTATGTCACTGTGAGAATTGAATTTGAGGTCTCCTTTGCTCAAGCTATGCTGTGTGGTAGACAGGTTCACATTCTGTTGTCTGTGGATCAAGACGTAGAACTCTCAGCACCATGTCTGCATGCGCACTGCCATGTTCTGCCATGATGATAATGGACTAACATCTGAAACTGTAAGCCACCCCAATTAAATGTTTTCCTTTATAAGAGTTGCTGTGGACATGCTGTCTTCACAGCAATAGAAACCCTAAGACAAATACCATCACTCAGGAGATTGAGACAGGATTGCTGTAAATTCAAGGGCTACAATAACAAGTTTCAGGTCAACTCTGGCTATAGTATGAGACCCTGTCTTTATCAAAAAACTATGGAAACACAATCCACAGAATGGAAGAAATATCTGCAAGTCATTTATAATGGCCTGGTATCAAGATTGTGCATAGAATTCTTACAACTTAATGGTCAACACATAATGAATTAGGTATAAGTATCTTAGTAGGAATTCTTCAAAGAAAAATACATGCCTGTGTGTGTGTGTTGCTGGGAATTAAAATACCCAGGATTGTCTGTGTACCAAGCAAGTCATTACCATTGAGCCATACTCTCAGCTATAAAGAGATATACAAATGGGCATTAGGCATTTGAAAAGATATTCAGTATCAATAGCCATTAGGGAAACAACAAATTAAAATGACAGTGCCATACCACTGAGCACCCACTAGGATGATGGTAGCAAATTAGACAGAGAGCTCGTTGACAAGGGTCAAAGAGACTAAAACCCCCTATCTCTCGTGGGAACGTAGGGTGGTACGACTCCTTTGGAAAACAGTTGGATAGTTCCTGAAAACATTAAACAGCCATCATCTAACCCAGAAATTCCTCTCCTACTTCTATACCCGAGATAACTGAAAACACATGTTTACATAAACTTATACACAGACATTCTTTGTATTAGCCAAAGACCCATCTCTGTAAGAATGGATAAACAAAAAGTGATGCTTTTGAATACTTAAATGTTACTTGACCATAAAAAAGAATAATAAATACAACATGAATTATCTGAAAACATTACAGTAGATGAAAGCAGTTTGTGTTGTATGAAATCATTTATATGAAGTGTCCAGACAGGAAAATCCTCAGACAGTAGGCCTGTGGTGCCAGGGATCGGGAGGGAGCAATGGAAAGTGATTCCCGGGCAGTATGGAGTTTCCATTGGAGATAATAAGAATATTCTGGAATTAAACAATGGTGATGGTTACATAATTTTTTGAATATATATCAAAGCACTGTATTTTATACTCTAAAAAATGGATATTATGGTGTTTCAACAAAAAATGTTAGGGAAACTAGTTAATACATAGGAGTTATGAATTGAATTCAGTGCCCATGAATGTAAGGACATGTGTTAAGGCTTCTAAGCCTTGCTAGGCAACTCAGTCCCTGGGAAGCTTCTTTTGAGGGTGCTTTGGGTATCTGATACCAGGTGAGCTGGGTGTCTGATATCACAAGTGACTGACCTGGGCACACATTCATCTCAGTGACCCAACCACCTCTGATTCTGTCACTATGAAGATTTTGTCATAGTCTCAAGCTTGTGTTCTGTCTTCTTTTGGTCGAAACCATTTCCAGGTGTTTCCTCAGCTTTCCTGTGGCAGCATATGGGGTAGCCTGTGGGGCCACTAAGGAATACATGATAGATAGCATTGCTTGGGCTAAATGTGGTACTCCACTTTTACTTCCTGACTGTTGTCTTATCATGGGTCTTTTTGTTTTTGTTTTGTTGGGACAAGGTTTCTCTGTGTAACTTTGGTGCCTGTCCTGGAACTAGCTCTTGTACACCAGGCTGTACTCAAACTCATTGAGATCCACCTGCCTCAGCCTCCCAAGTGCCAGGATTGAAGGTGTGTGCCACCACTGCCTGATGATGGGTTTTACTAAGAGTCCTTGGAATATCCTTAAACAAGGATAGTTTTAAACAACAATAGTCTTAAACAAGGTAGACTTTGTCCTCTTCGGCTCATCTCTCCATTCACCTGTCCAGCATTTCTCATCTACTTATCTATCCATTCATAAATATTAATCCATCTGTACAACCATCTATCCATCCATTCATAAACACAGCAATTCACTCATCTATATGTAATCCAACCACAAGTCTAATTATAATCTATCCATTCATATTCCATACATCTGCCCTCATGTCTAATCATCTATTCATTTAGAATCTATTAATCCATCCATTCATATGAACAATCATTCACCCATCTATCCATTCATATATCCACCCACATTTTCATCCATCCACCCATTCATCACCACTCTGTCCATCTCTTCCAATTCACTAGTACCTGCTATACCAGGCTCTTTGTAAAGTGAGTTAGTTAGTCAGTAGTTTCACCTGGGCTTTGGGGTGTTCTAAACAGTGACTGTGTGTTCATTTCCCAGCTGCCCAGACCTGAATAATCACACAGAAACTGTATTAATTACAACACTGTTTGGCCAATGGTTTAAGCTAGCTCTTATATCTTAAATTAACCCATTTCCATTAACCTATGTATCCCCACAAGGCTGTGCCCTACTGGTAAGTTTCCAGTGTCCTTCACCTTCGGCAGCTACATGGCATCTCTTTGACTCTGCCTACTCTTTCTATATATCTGTTCAGATTTCCCACCTGGCTTTATTCTGCTAAGCCATTGGCCGAAACAACTTCTTTATTAACCAGTGGTAATAAAACATATTCATAGCACATGGAGGGAAATCCCACAACAGAATATAAGCTAAGTAAATATTTTTTTTCTAAGTCTTCTAGAGACTTATGAGTTTGGAGTCTTACTGGGATGTGTGGCTGGAGAAAACATTTGGCAGCCATCATGACCCACTCAAGGAGTCCCAGGCAGTTTCATAAAAGCTGAGCGTTCCCGCTAATCTTTCTTCTCTCTCTCTCTCTCTCTCTCTCCCTTCCATCTTTCCTTTTTTGCCATAGAGCAAGCCATTTTTCTCCAAAAGACTTGCAAATGTGCAAGCTCTTCGCCAAGGGCTCCTTCTGCACAGCACGGACCCTTTCATCGCCAGTTCAACTTGTAGTCTTGGGGGAGAAAGTTCTTCACTTATTTTTGAAACTGAAATGCAGACAAAACAAAAGAGCCCCCAGCATGAGGCAGTCCAAAGGCTTGCTCTGCTGAGGATAATCCCAAGGAGAGGAGTGGACTGGAGTCTTTGGGAAGGCTGCTTAGAGATTCTCGGCTAGGGAGCCGCAGCCAGAGCGGGAGAACTGTCATGTCGTGCCTGCCCACCCCCTGCCTTTGAGAGCATGCCAAGACCGGGCTTTTCTCAACTCTCGTCTTTGCTGTCTTCCTCAGGGATTCTCTCAATCTTCCTGCTTCATCCAAATCTGATTGTTTTTTTTTTTTAAATTCCAGGGCCAGCACAATTTCTGTCTCCCAGGACCATGATACCTCCTCATCCCACAGCTATCCATTCACTAAAAATACATTCATAACCTTCTCGGGGTCAAGCCAAAGACAAGACATAGCGCTTGTCTTTATTCCCTAGAACAGGGAAGACAGACACAGCAACAGCTATGAGACAGCATGCTGTATACCCCATGACTGCCCTGACTGGGCCAGACCATGGAGGCTGGGGTCAAGCACCGTTGAGCATCATTCTTTCTAGATGATGTGTCCTATCTTTGCAGCTGGTAGTAAAGGGACGGTCTTGTTGTAGTTTGACTGTCTTTTCCAAGCCTCATGTTGAAATTTAATAATCACTGTAATAAGATTAGGAGCTGGGGCTTTCATAAGAGAATATCATGAGCGTCTGTCCTCATGAGACTGGGCTGATTGTCAAGGAGTGCATTAATTATTGAGACAACGTGTTTCTGGTAAAAAGATTAAATTCAGCTCCATATAGGCTCCCTTGCCCTTCTGCCATGGCTGTGGCAACCAGAAGGCTCACAACAAACATTACTACCTTGAGCTTGGACTTTCAAGGCCCCAGAATTGTGAGGAAAAGAAATGTGCTTTATTAATGATCACCTGTAGAATTCTGTTATAGGTTTAAAGAATGACTCGGGCAGCAATCCCATTCATGAGAGTTCTACCTGCATGTCCTAATCAATCCCCAAAGGCCCTGCTTCCCAATATAATTGATTACAGTGGGGGTAGGATTCCTACTTATGGATCTGGAGGGCATAAAGACTCATGGCGTCTAGGTTCTGCCATTAGGGCTGCATCCATCCGTGCTGTCTTCCGCCCCCTGAATGTAGGGTGTGTGTGTGCATCGGCAACACTTGTTGAAGACTGCATGACTGCCACACTTCCCCAGCTTCAGTCTCCAAGACAGTAAGCTGAGAGAAGAGGTTTTCATTAGGATTAGGTTGTAAGCACCTATTTCATCGACATTTGGGTTTAAGGGAGTCATGAAGTGCTTAAGAAGCACCCAGCACAAGGGAAGTACTAGGCAGGGGCTAGCTATGTTATTTTAATAATGATGCTACCTTTTTACCTGTTCCCTATCTGTGTAGACATGGATGGTATCTTGGGCTTGGCTTTCTAATATTCCTCAGTTACTGCCAGAAATACTTGACTACTGAGCCAGTTCTTTGCAGACTATCTGAATAACACCTGTGTGGGTCAAGGGCTCCTCTCTAGGGTTGCGGGAACAGAGCTTTAGAGTGCATCTGAGATGGCCTCGATGATAATCTTTACGATTGTCCAATGCTATCAGCCTCCAAAGGAGGCCTGTGTGTGAGGTACAGACTGCATGGAACCACTTCTAATGCAGAATAGAAGAACATGGCTGTGACGTCCCTTAGGGGACTGAGCTGAAAAACCTTGCTGAGACGCTCCCTTAGGGGACCTCAAGCAGAACAGAAGAACCTTGCTAGGGCTCTCCTTAAGCGGAGCTGAGCAAGGCTGAGCAGCAAAAAGTAACAGCTTTTCACCAGAGCCAGAGGAGATTGCTACATTTCTGCAGGCGCTTCCCCTTTAGCCTAGTGTTAGCAAAAGAAGAAACATCTTGGGCCGGACAAGAAGCGGATAGCTCTGCTAGGACATCCCCTTAAGAGAACGGAGCAGAGCTCAGCTGTAGCTGCTCTTCAGGAGAAGCACAGGATCGCTATAGCTTGTGGGGAGCCCATCCCCCACAGCACCCCAGCTTTAGGTACCCTGGCTTCCTGATAGTCAGGACACCTTTCCTCCAGGGCTGAGCGGTCCTATTGTGGCTCCACCCCTCCAGAGCTGCCCTATTGCGACGCCACTCCTCCAGAGCTGTCCTATAGTGGCTCTAAGTATAGCCTGGCTTCAGGATAAGTCAGGATATCTCTGCAACTCTACAACTGTACCACATTCCCCTACAAATCTGATTTACAGAAAGTAGCATACAGTCTCAGTTCACAGAAGACCTGTGTGGGACTGCGCAGAGGCCACATACTCTCTAAGTGGCCACCACCTTTATGTGAAGTCACATCACTTGCAGAAGCAGGACCCATGTGAGCCCCTTTGGATACACTGGCACTGTGAGCCATGGGGATCTTGTAGAAAGACTGGGACTGGTGAAGACTGGGCTGAGTCAGCTTTTAACTGTTAACTGAGTCTGTTAACAGAGCATGCTCCTCCTATCCCGTGAACGGAAACAGTAAGCTTCAATGGGGCCTTTTCCACATGGAATACTTCTGGGCTTTGTATTTTAAATTCTCATTGTTTATTTCCATTGTACATGGTACCATGAAAGACATTTTCATAACAAGTATATATGTTTTGAGAATAGTCTACCATTTGCTCCTGTTTAAAGTGTGGTTGCTGAGACAGCAGTTGACCTCACCGTTCAGGCTGACCTGAAACTCACTATATAGCCTGATTCTGCTGCCTTGGGTATCTCAGGCATCTGCTGTCGTATCTGACGTACTAGAAAGTTTCTGGAACCAGCTTTTACAAAACACGGTTTTACGACAGTTTCTTAGCAATTAAAAAATCAGATGTCTCAAAAAAATTTACATCAGCTTAAAAAAAGAATAGGTCCTGGGTTGTGGAAGAGGCCTGCTGGGTGGTGTGCAAGCATGAGGCCCTGAGTCACCCCAGCACCCATGTGGAAAGCAGGACAGGGTGGCACATCTGTATAAATCCAGTGTTGGGGGAAGGGACTGGTGATGACTGGCCATGGTCCAGCTAATCTGAGCGCCAGTTCCAGTGAGACCCTGCTTCAAGAGCTAAAGAAGGGAGCAATGAAGAAAGACACCTTACATTGACTCATTGACTTCGGGCCTACAATCCTCCCCCTGCTGCCCCACACCTGCAAATACACATGGGATACACCACAAGCATGCAAAGATGGTCAATTTCTCCTTTTTCTTAGTCAGCTACCTCTTTCCCTGTCCTTACCCCGCCAAATCAGTACAAATGTAGATTTAGAAAGTCATTTCCCCACCTAAAACCACTCTGATTCTTCCCCATGACAATGGAATTTGTCCTGAAGGAAGTGGGTTGCAAGGCATGAGCCTTTCACGGTTCTGCCTTCTTGCCTCCTGCTGTGCCTCTGCTTCCTGGTGTACCACACCTTCCTGGTGTACCACACCTTCCTGGTGTACCACACCGTCCTGTGACCATAGTCTGACTGACCCATCATGGTGGACTGAAACCCTCTGGAACCACAAGTCCAGATACACCTTTCCTCTGTTAAGCTGTTTCTGTCTGGGATTTTGGCCACCATGACACAAAATAACTAATACACCCTCTTCTGTCCTCGCCCCAATCACAGTCCCTCTGGCCTTCAATTCACCCCATGCTAGAGGAAAGCACGCAGATGAAAGATTTCAAGAAGTGTCTGATGGATGGTTATGCGGGGAGATTGGTCTTATGAGAGAGCATCCATCCCCTCTTGCTGGGATACGACACTCTGAGGATAGACTTCAGATGCTGGGGCAGAGCCAGGCCAGCTGTGGGGAGCTGTACCCCAGCCAAGCAACTGAATGTCTGCTTTCAGGCAGTCCGAGGAGCTGTTAGAGCCCCCGCCTCTGCCGCCGAGGCTGCTGCGTCTCTTCCAGTCTCCAAGAAAGGTCACAGAGAGAAAGATTCTTTAGTTCTGGCATCCCACACTTGGTACCACATCTTTGTATGAGAGCCTGCAATTGATGTGCTTGTTTATTCCAAGGCCTTGAACGGAGTTGTTCAAAAGTCTCAGAACACTAAAGGAAGCCTATCCAATGGAGATGCCTTCTCTGTCAACTTCATAATAAGCAACTTTATCATTCAGTCTAGTACCTACATCAACTAACCCTCTTGCCTTCCCCACTTATCTGCCTGTGTGTGTGTGCACGCACATGCATGAGCATGTATTTCTAGAGTCTAGGTACCCTGGTTTGGATGCACAGCCCCCCAGGTTCCTTAGCACTGTCAGGCTCTGTGAGAATCACCCACAGAAGGTGAGGCCAAAGCTGTCCAAGTAGGCTGTTTCCGTTCCAGGCCAATGCCACTATTTAGTGCTTCATCTGCCTTTAGCTGTAATACGTCCTTATATTCTGAGACTCTTCCATAGCCACATGGCCATCTTTGGAGGCTGAGTCTATTGGCACACTCTCTGGCCATTCCCAAATACTTTCACCGAAGCCATGTCTGGTGCCTGTGGGCCACATGGGAGGGACAGCCTTACAAAGGAACAAACTGATCCCCTTGACAAGATTTCTTGAAGCAGAATGTCATGTTCTCACCACTCCCAAGATCTGAGCCACTTTAAAAGAGTGCAGTACTTTGTTCTGAATGGTCAAGTACCACAAACGCTACTCAAGTTCAGGGTTATGTAACGATGACACTCGGAAGGCCGTGTGTATGGAGAGACAGTCTGCGTTTGGAAGTGGAAGCCTCAACTTGAGGTGTTAGGCAAGCATGCCCCACCTCTGGAGCAGACTGACTGCAGCATTCAATACACATCTGCACACATGTGCGCACACACGAGCATTGTTCAGCTGAGACACCAGGGTCAGTAGGTTACAATGGACTTCCAGTCCCTAATCCCTTTTGACTTCCATTGAGAAGATAAGCACTCTTACTGTGCAAAGTTTGATGCGATAGTAGAGCTCTTACATGTTGAGGGCAAGATCCTTTTGTGTAATTTTACTGATGCTGGTGTAAGGGAATATTCTCGTTCAGCCAGCAATACTGTGGAAGGGCAGGTGCCCTTCCTGTGTTGGTATGCCCAAATCCTGCGTGCTGGGAGACAGGTTGCTGTTAGCTAAATATGTGCGGGGTTCTGGCGACACTGATTATACTGCAGTGGTGTGGGTCTCTCAGAGAGGCTGGAACAAGTCACCTTGCTATATAAACGAGCAACTGGAACATAGAACTGTAGTTTTAGTAATCATTTTCTCCAAACATTTTAAGCCACTGATTTAACTCAAATGAGGCCCAGAAAGATTTCACACAGGAAGTTAATAGCCAATCAGGCAGGATCAAGAACTTCTTTACAGACCAGTTCTAACTAGAGTTATAAATTCCCTCTACTCTCAGTGAAGACTGGAATTTTAGTAGTTTTGCCAGTGCAGATGTTAGAAGATCAAGGCAGTAGGCAAGATCTTTATGACAATCACTGTCCATCTAAGGATTTTTTACACGCTATGTATTACTGGTTGGATTTTAAAGTGGGTGAGTGGATGGTGGCCATACCAGAGATGAGATTTCAGGACGGGTTGCCCATGTAAGGGAGACTGGCTTAGAATTCAGGGGATTTCTCCTCTAACTGCATTTGTTGGCAGTGAATACAGAGCAAGGATAAAGCAGCTGTTCCCCGTTTCCCCCACTCTGCATTTAGGTGCTGGGCCCAGGAGGAATTTCACTTTGGCTGACCTGACAGGCCCAGGAAGGAGCCAGGTGCAGGGGAGGTGGACTCTCTGGGGCTGGCCTTTCGGGAACTCTGGCCCGGTTGTGTTCAGAAGCCACTTCCAATGGCCTACAAAGCCTTGGGGTTGCTTTGGAGAAAACCCTCCTGTGCTGACGGAAATGCTCCTCCTCCAAGGGTTCCCAAGGAAGGGGGTAAAGAATCCAGTGATTCATTCTCCCTCTGACGGCCCCTGCAAATCCTCCCGCTCTGACCCACTTCTGTGGCTGCACTCAAGCCACCCCATCTGCGATGAGGTCATCTTATTGGGGGCACAAAGGATTCCAGGGGGAAACACATCATATACTATGGCTATTCACAGCACTCATTCCTCCTGGCTGCTCAGGGCTAACAATGAACCTTGTCAGCGTTTCATGTGCTTGTAAGAGAGACTCGGGTTAGATGTCTTTCAGTACATACCCTGCGGGCACACAGTGCAGTTAGTATTACCTCCTGGCTCTAATGAGCGCCTGGGAACAGCTCGGAGTGGCCTATAATTAAGTACATTTAAGAACAAATGCACACACATCTTAGGTGCTCTGAGAAGTGAAAACCGAGCATCTTTCCCCTCCCTCCTCATCTTCCCCTTTGACAAATGAGAAAACAGAAAAGTCCATTTTCTCATTCAAATAACAATTGCAAAGGATGTCTGGCTAGTGGGTAAGGGAAACTTAATTACTGGAGCACATTCTTTTCATGTTTAAAAAAGAATGGTTCTGCTTGCTCAGGCTCTGTGTGGAGATCTGTGAAGGGCTGACATCTTGAGCTACTTTTGTATGCTACTTCCAAAGGCTGCCCGGGGCAGTGACCTTGGGGCTAAGCTGCCCCCTTTGGGGCATTTCCTCAGCTCACTGCTATGCCCAGGAAAAAAGCAGCAGTTACAAGATTCTTCCCACAAGTGTCCCATGCCCTAGTTCCCACACCTCTGAGCTCCTGGAAGCATGCTGACAGAGTTTATGAGGACACGAGCTAGGGGGACCACTCAGGAAACAAAGACAGGCCACAATGAGTCATAAGGAAGAAACAAAGGGAAGGCAGTGGAGGTCGCCATGAAGTCAAGGAGAAGTGTTTGAGGGGCTCACACAAACACTCAAGGTGAGGAGGGCCGTCTAGCCTTGTCAACCTGCCTGTGGCCACGGATATCTCTAAGGCTCCAGGTCTCCATTTGTAAGGCAATGCAACAGCTCTTTATCGGCAGAAAGCAGTCAGTAGCCATCAGAACCGTTTGGCATGCTCGATGTACAGTAAAATCATCAGCAAATGGGATGAATCACGTGATTACATTTCTAAGGCACTTGATGAGTCAGAGCTCTGTGCATTTTGGGATACTCAGGCACCTGGAACAGGCAAACCAGAAAAACAAACCACGCAAACACTGGGTGGAAACACAGTCTTGGGAATCAACTGCTTTTTATTTCTGTGACAACTGATGAACAGGAGATGTGTTAGAATTGGGTGACATTTCTTCTGCCCTATAGCTAAACGAAATGAATTTGCAGACCCTTACAATGACAGGGTACATGCCTAGGGTAACATCATCAATGAGATTAGTTTTTCCAGCTTACAGTAAGTAAGCACATACATAAGATGCTCCCAGCACTTCTGACGTCATGGCCAGCTGTGAAGAGCATTTTTATTAGATGGCCTACGAGAGCCATCTTGTTGGAACATGTGTTTCTAAAAATGTGAGTAGGTACACTTTGAAAGAAAATTTAGCTGAAAAGAAAAGTATGTTTTTCTTTAGTTAAACCTAAAGAAATCTTCAGCGAACATCAGCCAAATGTATTCCTTTTAACTTTGTGTAATCTGTCAGACATAATTTCTCTCATAAGCATTTGCTACTTTCATCACTGCAATTTGGACAGCAAAGTGTTCTCCACTGTGGAACTCTGGAAAAGCACTAAAGGCAGGATGCTGGGAACTCGGGGCAGGATATTTTTATCCTTGAGAGAGGGTAGGATACTGGCTCTCAATTATCTGAAGAACCATTCAGAAGCCACGTGGGAGAGCAGGCACCCTGAGGATCTTTTGGTTCCTTTCAGTCAAGAGAATGGGAGTTTTGAAAGAATCCAACACCTTATAAAGTACTGTTGCCCAATGCTTTTCAGTGGGTTAAAGGGTACAAAATTGTTATTTGTTGGGCAATACACAGTGGAAAGAAAGTAAAAATAATTCTAGACAGGAACGTGTTGGGTGGGGTTTGCAGACTTAGCCCTTAGTGTCAACTATGGCCTTAAAGGCTTGGCTATGGGATGGCAACCGGCAAGAGATGATGTATTAAGGCAAAAGTGGGTATTTCTTCATCCTTTGGGTTTGGAACTAGACCAAGCCCTGTAGTTCCTGAACCTACTTCCTTCAACCCTGACCTTTTAAGAAATGCAGGTCAACCCATTTCCTCTGCAGACCTAAACCCTTCCAGAGTGCATTTCCATTCACAAGTCCGACCACAGCACAGACTGGCATGGCCACTGTCTTTTCAGAGTTCTCTCTCCTTCCATCTGGCTTCCAATCTTGGGTGGTAAAGGGTGCTTCTTAGATACTGGACAGCATGGTGGAGGTGAAGATCTGCTGTAGAATCTGAGGGATCTTCTGGGTGTCCATAGCGACGAAAGACCGGCCAGCTGGCAGAGTTCTCTGGAGCCTGTGGAAGGGAAGGGGAGGAAACCATTGCAGATCAAGGCTCCCGTTCCAGCCCCGCCAGCCACAGCATCATGGGGGTCTTACAACAGCGTGGTTTCACTTTCTCCTACCTTGCCTGCAATTGAATTGGCTGTCACATGGCAATGAAATGCCTGGGACACCATCAGCGAGAGAGGCGGGAAAGCAGTGAGCCCAAGGGAAGCTCTTCTGGGAGAAATGAGTGGTTTTGAAGTGCTACCCGCTCCTGCTATGTTTTCCCTTGACAGGACGGTGCCCAAGGGGCCCATGTGGAATTAGCTCACCTGCCTCTGGCCAAGTAATGTGGCCTCTCACTGTACTTCCAAAAGTTTCTTCTTTCTCAGAAAATAGGCCTCCAACTCACTGCACAGTCAGGTCCCCAAGTGCATCTCTCATTGCTCCCCCATCACAGAACATGAAATGCAATCTACATTATCCGACTTCTGCTTTGATGATTCCCAGGTTGTGCAGGCTCATGGTAATTTTTTAAAAATGTCAATTTATCATTTGAAACAAAAGGCCATCTTTGAAGGCAATAAGACAGTTAGACAGATATACTGAAAAGAATACCGCCTTTCATTGTGCCAATGAAGTTTGGTTTTGGAATGACATTTAATAAAAGTCAGCCACTCTGTGTAGGATAATGTATTTGGCATGCTGGGCAGACCAGCTAAGTCTGTACTCTGTCTTTTGCCAGTGGATGTTGGACCATTTCCCCGGGAAACCACAAGGGTATTATTGTGCTTTCTTAAGTATTCCAACAGGATCTGTTCACTAGAAAGAAAAAAATGCCCGCTTCAGCTCAGGCAGCATTTGTTCAGTTTGCCGCCTGCCTAACATTGGGCTGGCGCTGGGCAAATGTGGACAGAGAAGGCTTTGAGCACAGGAAGCTTCCAGAAAATGTGAAAGAATTTCTCACGCATAAAAGTGAGAGAAGTGTGTGCAGTCAGTTGCACTAAGTGAGGATGAGTCTGTGATACCGAATCTGTTCTCAAGCTCACTGTGGGCACAGCAGCATCCATGGGGCTGAGCCACAAAGCACAGCATGTAGCAGAGGCAGGCCCTCTGTAAGACAGAATAGCTGTTTTTTTTTCCGAGATACACTTTCAGTCGTGCTCTGTCTTTTATGAGTATGTCAGGCAAAGAAAAACCACAAATGCTTTCTGTCAGTGTTTTTAAGTTATGGGAGTGTTTCCTGGTCTGTCCTTTTGGGTCATCCCTGAGGCAATGACTGACTATAAATCCCTACAGTTACCATGTAGCATGTTCACTATAGCATAAACTACACACACAGTCTTCCTTTGTGTCCACAGGGTCTCACCTACTTGGTCTCCAGCGATAGACACAGATTTACATACACATGTATGCTTATGTATATACATGTCTAAATACATACTTCTGTCACTTATAGAATACATCTGTGTAGTATGAATGAGGATGGCCCCATAGGCCCCTCATCTAGCTCTCCACTACGGCTCCAGTGCCATGCCTGTCTGCTTCCTATCATGATGACCATAGACTAAACCATGGACCCATACACAAGCCCTAGTTACATGCTTTCTTTGTAAGAGTTGCCTTGGTCTTAGTATCTCTTCACAGTGATAGAGCAGTGACTGAGACAGTGTCTGTTTACACACTCCAGACACACACATTACAGAGAGGTGAATACACGTTTTGCTATTCTGGGGAATTTACTACTGTTGGGTTCCTTTATTTTTTATTTTGCGCAATGCTGCTGATTGAAACTGGGACCTCATGCATGCTAGGCAAGTGTTTTACCACTGAGCTATAACCACAGCTCACTCTATTTACTGTTTTGAATATGATTTGAACACAAACTGATTAGACTGGGCTTCGGGTCTCTGTAAAGTACCAAATCTATAAAATACTGTCTAACCTATTGGGGGGAAATCAATTTGATAATTATCTTATAAAACAATTAAAATCATAAATTCTTGTCCAAAAAAGCCTAGAGCATCATGTTCCTTGCCCAAACAAGCCGGGGCATTGTACACCCCAAGAGCGACATTAGACACCCTAGACCCTGTTCTACCTGCCCTCCCCGGCCCCTCAGGCTGAGGTCTGAGAAACATGTCAAATGTTTATTATACCTGCTGTCTGCTGCGACAACGCTTACCTGGCTGCTTGGTCTCCTAAAGAGCCAATAAAAATGGCAAAGGCATTAACTTGAGGGTCACTTGTTAGGATCTGGGCAAACCGGGCAGGATTTATTCCATATCGCGACAGATTGGCATCACTTAAGATGATAACAAAGTATTCATCAGCTTCTTCTTTGGTAATGTCCTTGATGGCGTGTTCTGTCCCCTCGAGGGTGTGGTCCCCGCTCATGCAGAACTGTGAGTGGGCATGCATGGTCTGGAGGGAAGAGCCAGGGCACAGAAGCCATGGATGAGCAACTCCTTGTCACAAACATGACTTTTCTACTGCTCGCGTGCCAGTGTGTGGGGCTGACTTCCTTAGAAACAGGCAGTGTTCCCAAACGTTCACAACGGACTCTTTTAAAATCCAACCTTCTATTTAAATCAAGGGAATATGTATCACCCCAAAGAAGGGCAAGAAGGAGGAGAAAATAAGGAATGGGTTGAAGTTCCAGTACACAAGTTAATCTGAAATGCGAACACTGTTTCCACTAGCAAAAGAGTAAATCCATTTTAAAATCATGATGTCAACTGCAGATTTAACTATGTGAAACTGAATTTATCATTCAAAAAGACTAAGAGAAATATAAGATTTAGAATACAGAATACCCTAAAGGGCTAATTCTTTCCTTTTTTTTATGGAACATGTCTGTCTGATTATGAGTTCTGATCTTAGATGCTCAAACCCAACAAAACACTGATTACTCTGAAAACACACAGGGAAAATTTAAATTTAGTTAGTGGAAAAGGGGATTTAAATAGGAAAGATGGCTTCAGTGCTTGAGGGTGTATGATATATCTACTGCTTCAGTGACGCCTCATAGTTTTTATCTGACAGATTCTCACACTATAGAAGGGACAGAATGAATTTACCTTCAGAATTTCTAGTCTCTGCTTGTTATCCTTGGGGATTTTGTTAGCTGAAACAAGGCGAATGTTGTAGCCATCTCCTGAGTGTCCAGCGATGTCGTACTACATGCAAGAGAGTCGGAGAGCATGGGAGTCAGTCAGCAGCAGAATGATCACTGGTCCTCTAGACCCCAACTCTGGATTGTTCCAAGGTGTTTCACGTTTGGCCATAAAGGAATGCAGATGTGTGCTAGCTACAAAGGCAGGCCATAGTGGGCTCATTCTGTTTCAGTCTGCCTTCCTCTGAGATCTCAGCCCTGGGGCAAGAGGTGGGAAGTATGATGAGGACTTTAGAAGCACACACACAGTATAAAGCAGGATTCCAGCTGCCATGTCTGTGTTCTCTATACTCTCTGCATAATTGCGGTCAAATCTGGTAAACATGGGATATCACTTACGATTACATTAACTTCCATGACAAAAAGGATTCTGCCGATGTAATTAAGTTTACTTGACTATGAGTTAATCAGAAGGGAGGTTATCTAGTGGGCCTGACCTAATCACACAGAGCCCTTTCAATGCAGAGTGGTTTCCTGGTTGCTGATAGAAGAAGATAGATTTAAAGCGTCAGGGAGATCTGACATGAAGGAGTTAACTATGATAGAGATGGAGGGGACCCTGAACAAGAGCATCAGTAGCACCCAGAAGTTGAGAGTCTGCAGGAAAAGGGACCTCTATCCATGATTCGGAGCAACTCAATCCTACTAACAAGCACAGCCTGAAGCTGCCCCTTCCTCAGAGTCCCAACAGAGAAGCATACACCTCTAATTTCTAAAAGTAAAACATACTCATAGAAATTAAAGCACAAAAAAAGTCAAAATTATACACAATCATATTCAAGATAACCTCTGAAAGCATTCTATGACAGGGCACTTGGGCATTTAGTTCCTTCTAAAGGACATGCCGAGCTGCACAGTCACATGCAAACACATCAGCATCAACATAACTCTGGATGATATTGACCATTTGACTGTATAATATGCTTTTCCTTCCACTTGTTAATGTATAGCATGTATCTTTCCATTTAGGAAGCTTTTTAATTCTCTATCTTCTGGGCACACAAAAATGTCCCTGACTGTTGAGAAGAGGTCAGTGCTGGGAGGCAGAATTTGAAAATAAGTCAGAGGTGAACAATGTGGGAGAGGTCAGTCTTTGCCACTCCCACTGTCCCTCTGGCCCCTCCCATTATCTCTGACCTTTCCCACTGTCCCTCTGAATCTCCCACCTCTATTAAAGACATTTTGTAAAGATATGAAGGTTGGGACACTTGGCAACTGAAGTATCTGTAAGGAAAATAGTGCGGTCTGGGGATGAAGACTTTAGGGGACATCTGACAGTCTGGTATTAACCAACAGCTATCCTTCAAACACCTCCTGTAAGCCCCCAATAGGTGTGATGGGGGATGCAATCAAGCCGTTTCCTAACTGCGCCTTTGAAAATAAGCTCTTTGAAGGCAAGGTCTTACGTGATTCACCTCTGCACTTTGCAATAATGTGGAGCATATTTACCACAGAAACGCCCTGAGAGCTTGCAAACAATGTGGGCCACTGATGATGGGGAAACTCTTGTCAACCAATCACATCTAGTTAAGGCATGGCTACCTGCAGCTGAGGAGAAAAAACTGGGAGAACTCAGGTGCGCACCCTCTCTGTGCAGCGCCCGCTGGACACATAGGAAGTCAGACCTCCCACTCTTGTAGTATGAGTTTCCCTTATAAGCATTAAAATATAATTGTTATTCTTGAGCTAGCCTAGTTATTTATCGTACTGATCTAATCAACGACACCTGGCACCCAACGTGGGGCTTTTAGAGCCTTTTGCGGCTCTGGCCAGCTGCCACCGTGCTGTGCAGAGAGGACACGCACCTGAGTTCTTCCATTTTTTTTTCTCCTCAGCTGCAGGTAGCCATGCCTTAACTAGATGTGACTGGTTGACAGAGTTTCCCCATCTATATTTATAAATATATAGAGCTAGAATAGAGCTGGTTTTAGAGCTGGTTTTGGAGTTGGACTCTGGCTCAGTCCCCCTCTAAATCGAAGCCTGTTAAGAGAAAACCCAGAGTTTCTGTCTCATGTCAAGAGCCATGATATGGGACAAAAAGACAAAATAATTTATAAACTTCTTTGCCTTTCTTCATATCTATTTTTGTCTTTATCATACCTTTCATTGAATATATATGTATGTCTATACAAATAATGCTTAAGTTTCCCATAATAAACAATAAATTTTCCTGCAGTAATCTTTGAAGTTTCCAGAAAGATGGGGCCCCACAACTCCACCTGGTTAATATGATGTCATGATGCTGATAGCCCTACTACAAGACCTGTTTTGGGTACCAGCTGCACAAGACGGTTCCAACTTGGTTAGCTGAAATGGTGCACATCTTTTACAACATTTTGGCCAGACTTCCATAAAATACTCAGAGACTATTTGCAATTTTACCAGGCCAAATATTAATCTTAGAATTTAACCATCATTTACTTTAACAGGGTCCCCTATAAAGAACATCACCCCATGACAGCTGGAAGTAACTTTAGAGGACTATGTCCCCTCTCCCAGCAGTTTGCCCTCAGGCTCAGAGACATCATTTAGGGGTTGATTATAATTGGTATATGGTTGAGGGATGGGGGAGGAATTTTATAGGCTCAGGGATCTTTTTGATAAAAAGAGGGATAATTGGATGATGGGATAACAGATTGGTATTTGTGAATTATTGGTTTTAGACAATTATATTGGTATTGATTCTTGTATATTGATACAAAGTTAAATTATATTCAATATTGTATGCATGTATGCTTCTACCTCTGTTTAAAACATTGTTTTTTATTGATATTGTATTGATATATATATTTACCACATGGCAATGTACATTACTACCTCTGATCAAGATACTTATACATCGTTTACATTTGAAGGTCATTGTCCTCATTTATTGCACAGTTGTTTATTGTCTTAAAGTTAGATAGGTATTGAGAATTATAGATCAATAGTCATCTATGTTTGTCATATTTATAATTAGACTAATCAGGTTCTTTAGATACACAGAGATTATATTCAGTATAGATTGATAATCTTCAACCTCTTCAAAGAGCTGTAGGAAATGGCCTTTAATCTAATTTAGAGTTCCATGGTAGTGAGACACAATTGCTTCTGGCAACACCGGTCTATTCCCGAGAGAACGTTGAGCACCAAAGACACTCCACCTGGAGCCTTCTTGGCAGAACTGGCCTTTGGGCAAAGAAATGCCTATACCTCAACCACTGACAGAGATACAGAGTATCCGTAAATGGATAAAACAGGGCTGTCATATCCTGCCAAGACAGGGTAAGATAATTTTAAAAAGTTTCTTACCTTTGAAAATGGTATGTCAGTTACGTTAGGACTTAGCCAAAGTTGGTTGCTTCAACATTGCAAATGAGACTTTGGGTGATTGCCCAGGTATCCAGTTGTCTCTGTACATTTTGGAAGTTTCTCAATTGCACTTCCTGTTTAATCAGGTAATATTCTTTCTCTTCTCAGATCTTTGATGGAGTTGAAGATTAGATAATTGTAGTTACCTTCCTCATGATTTAGCCAAGCTTAATTTCAATACAATATTTAGACGCCTTGAAATAGAATGTTTAGTAAAACTTTTGTTATGTGATCCTTGCTTAATATTGTTGTTTGTAATTTTATATTTGGTATCTGTCCCTATTGTATATAGTTATATTGGGTTTGGATTGATCTTGTTTAGACAAAAGGGGGAGATGATGGGGAAACTCTGTCAACCAATCACATCTAGTTAAGGCGTGGCTACCTGCAGCCAAGGAGAAAAAACTGGGAGAACTCAGGTGCGTGCTCTCTCTCTCTGCGGTGCCCGCTGGACAGATAGGAAGTCGGACCTCCCACTCTTGTGAGTTTCCCCTTATAACCATTAAAATATAATTGTTATTCTTGAGCTGGCCTGGTTATTTATCGTACCGATCTAATCAACAACACCTGGCACAACACACTATCAGCTTGCCTTTGGTTTGTGGGCTACATTCTTTTACAAACAGTCTAGAAACCAGAATGCTATTTTTCCTAAGCCAGATGACAAACACAATCTAACATAACTAGGGCTGCCACGTCTGAAATGGGAAGCAGAAAAATTCCTAGTGAAAGTGCCCCACATTAAAACAGGAAGTGGGTGAGGTTATCTAGGAAAGACGAATTCTACTTAGGATGGGCTGAAACTGTGTGCTGTGGAGATGAAGACATTGTATCCATTCCCAGGAGGATATAATTGGAGGGCTACACAGGATGGCTAAACCTTTGAAAACCAAATCTGAACTCACTCTGTTCTTATTTGTGTGCGATTATGTAGCCCAGGCTAGCTTCAAGCTCATGATCCTCCTGCCTCGGCCACTCAGTGTTAGGATAACAGGAGTGTGGTATCAGAAGCTGAAGTCATTCATTTCCATTCTCTAACTCTTGACTCTACTGTTCACTCAGGCTAGGTCCTGCCAGTACCATCATGTAAACTGTTGGGACAGGCCACACACATTTCCATGGAGTAGCACAGGATTCAAAAAACAAGAGCCTCTTTGTCCCTATCAACCACCCAATGTTAAGCCTGTAATTTTTCTAAGTGGCCCACAACATATCCTGGAAATCTTCGAGGAGTCTTGTTCTTAGCATTCAGCATAAATACTAAATGACAGCTGTTGCCTCGTTCTAATGCTTCTTTGCTTTACAATTTGTTTAGATCTCCTTTGTTAGGTTTGTTTTGAAAACCTCATTCCTTTAGAGGAAGGCATAACAAATAGAAAGCAAAAACATGTCTTAATGAAGACACAGATCTGAGTCTGTTAATCCAAGACACTACAGAGAAATAGCGATTCCCCAAGCTTTTCCTACATCTCTCCTTAAGCTTTTGGTGTCTCGTGACCAATATTTCTATATCAACTACTGAGTCCATTCTGAATGGATTCAGCAAACCATGCATTTTGTGGGGGAGTCCTATCTCTGGGTAGTAGCACAAATATACTCAGAGTCTAAACCTGATAGGATGACTGGTCTCCGTATTTAAACTCAAGAAATGTCCTTACGGCACTGGGAAAGGAGGAATTACAGGCACTCAGCTAAGTGTAACAGAAGAAATTTCTCAGCAGGCATCTCTCTGTGAGTCATATCTTTCTATAGTCTTCTGGGAAGTAACATAGCCTTCCTGACCAAGATATCATCAAAGAAATCATGTCTACTATACCACATTTGCATAGTGAAATATTAAAAGTAGAAGATAAAAGATGGTAAAATAGGTTTACTTTTGAATGAATTGCTGAAAATACTGATTTGGCATAAGTTTGGGCATAAGTAAAACAGAAAAAAATAGGATAAAAAAGTAAAAGTAAGAAAGATCCTCAAACATGGGGTTAGAAGTCCTGGCATTTCACTGTCTTGTGGTATGGCCTGGGCCAAGTATTTAACTTCTTTGAATCTTGGTTTTCTCAGCTGTGGAAAGGGGATGGTTCTATGCCAATTTAATACCCAAGAGAAGGAATGGAAAGTCGGCTTCCCATAGTCTGAGGAGCACTGTGTCTTGTATTCATCTGTCAAGGGGAGAATGAATCCTACATGTGAGGTGTGAAGATTAATCGCACTTTCTACAGAGGGAAAATCCTCAGTTATACGGAACATGACTCAGGTATTGTTTCTAGAATAGTGAGTTTCTTTCATTTTTTTTTTTCTGTGTTGAGGACAGAACCTAGGGCCTTGTATATAGGCTAGGTGTCCTGGTTAGCTTTATCGTTAACCCAGGAAGAGAGGACCTCTGTTGAAGAACAGCCTGGTCTGGGGTCCTGTCTGTGAGCGACTGACTGATGGGGGAACCCAGCTCTGTAGATAGCTCCATATCTAGACAGATGGGCCTGGGCGTATAAGAAAGCTGAGCACAGCCATAAGCAGCATTCCTCCATGGTTCCTGCCCTGACTCCCTCAGTGGATGGAGACCTGGGAGTGTGAGCCAAAGACGCTTCTCCTTCCTACAGTGCTTCTGGTTTTGGTGCTTGTCGCCGCAGCAGAAGGGAACCAGAACACTAGGCACACTCGTTACCACCCAAGCTGTATCCCAAGGACACAGCAGAGCTTTTCTAACGCTGTCTTGTATTTAACATGTTTCACCTATGGAATCCTTTCTCCAAATGAAAAACTGTACGAAGTCCACATCATGAACACTGTGCAGAATCAAGGTAAGTGCAGCCGTTTTAGCAGAGCTGGGGGTAGGGGTCCATGGAAAAGTGCTGCATACACCCCTAACCCCACAGGCTCCCCACTGGCTTCCTTTTTTATACCATTTGCCTTACAGCAATGGCTCACATGCATACCTTCATAGAAATACTGTATCTTAAGTTATTGTCTCTCCAAAGCCCAATTTCTGATGAGAGAATAAACCTATTTTTCTGATACTAAACATTTTCTGAATGTTTAGTAGAAAAACAGTCACCAGACTTTTGGTGTTACTGGAGTACTGTGAAAAGAAAGTCTATTTAAAGATGACAATGAAAACTCCCAGGAGCTTGGAGAAAAGAACAAACTTGAGTGAAGCTAAAGGGGGAGAAAGGTTCCTGACGGAAAGAGACCAGTTATACAATCAACAGCATTCTAAGTGCTGTGCAGACAGCGGGATGCTGCTGGTCACCAGCTTGGTGGAGCTGATGCTGACGTCAGGAAACCGTGCTGTTCTGGGAAGATGTGAAGTCAGCTGCTTGAACACTCGGAGGTACTTTAAAGACTTAAGTGGCTCAGCAAATGTCATGCTGCTGAATTACCTTCCCGTCTCAGTAACTCTCATGCTCGAGGGTCCCTGTGGTTTGGCACAGGCTGGGCTAATGTGGAATAAGAGTGAAAGCAGACTCCAGACTCTTGAGTGAGCCTCCAGGACAGACTGTCATGACCCACAAGTCTGCACTGAACTCTAGCCAAACACAACACAAGCGGATGCCAAGAGGGATGGGGAGCACACCGACCACCACATGGGGGGGGGCGCAGCTGAAGGCTGAGAAGCAAATGCAGAGTCGATGCCTTCACAGCCCAGGGCTGACTGCAGAAGACTGAACTAAGAACTGTCTGGAACTGAGGTAGGAGCTTCAGATCACATGGCTAGGTCCTAAAGACAGCGAGTGATGCTACCCTGTGAACTCCTTAAACCATCATCTGCTCATGAGTCACTTTCTGTTTTCTGAGGAAGTTACGGATTCACAATATTACTGGACCTTTTCTTCTTTCAAGAACAAGAAGCTGAAAGTACAGATAGACTAAGTGGTTGGGAATAATGATGACATAAGGAATATCAACTATTTCTAAAAACAGACCAAAAAATATCAAGTATTTCTAAATGAGCAAAAATCCACCGATGCGGCTGGAATCTGGGGGACAGAGCAAGTGTCACTTCTTCCCCTCTTCCTTTGTACGGTGTGCACCTATTCCTCGTGTGCCCTCAAACACTTCATTAGAAACAGGAAAAGCACTCAGAGTTTGGGAGTCTGTCACCCTTCTGTCCCCCAGCAGAGATGGGATGGCCTATGGCCAATCAACCCTCAGACATGTGGCAATCTGACAGTCTGCAATATGCAAGCATGGAGGGAGGACTCGGAAAGAGCTGGAGAAACAGATGCTGGGGTAGGTTCAAACCCAGGGCCTTCTGAACACCAGGAGGGCTGTGGTTATTTATACCTATCCATGGCTGTCTAGACACCCACTGGCCATCAGGGGTCAAAATGATTTAAATACACATTTTCTATTAAAAAAAAATCAAGATGCACTCACACATGAGGTGTGGGTCACGAGATGGAAAAGCTGAATGGCAGTCCTCAGGAGCCTGCTGCTTCACCTGCTCCAGCAGGGGCCTTTAAAGACTGGCTGCCTCTGGCTCTCAGGAGCCTGCTGCTTCACCTGCGCCAGCAGGGGCCTTTAAAGACTGGCTGCCTCTGGCTCCCACCAGAGCCGTGTCATGTCTGCCGCCATGTTACTCAGAAGTGGAAAGTCTCTTCCCGGATTTCTCCGAGCAGCCTGTCCTTATCTTGTCAGTGTGAGTCTTTGAACTCTTTCTCATGCTAAGTGCTACATGCATTGGACCCCTATATTGTATAGAGCCTTGCAGGCCCATAGTGCTCACTTCTGGGTGCTGCTCATTCCTGGCCACTTGGCTCTGAAAGACCCTTTGCCCAGGGACCCCGGGAGGGCCAGTGGGCTGCATCCTTCACAAGGAGCCTAAGCGAAATGACAAATCAATTTGTTTCTTGTTTGTAGCATAAAACAGAGACATGGCATGGGAAAGCAAGCTTAAGACAATTGATTCGAGATTGTCTGAGGGTTGTTTGATTCAGTACAAAATCTAGAGTTCCTATGTTTGGGCTGTGTGTCCTTCCCAGTATCTGTACACACGTCTCCCTTTGGTATGTGCGGTGCTCGGGGTATCTGCTGTGATGCCAGGACTTCCTGTGTAGGATCACGATCAGATGGCTCACACCGGCTGGCTGGCAAAACAGCTAGGGAGTCCCTCCCTACACTCAGATCTCTGAAATGGAGGAGTTAGTAGCACAAGGAAGGAGAAGCTGGGGATGAGCAGAAGGCTGTTTTCTCCCAGAAGTACTCCTTCATGTCGGCTGGGGACCTTCATTATTGTCTGTTCACTGTTTGTGTGGAAAGAGAACAGGACATTGCCAGGCTGTGCGCAGACCCCGGCTGGTGATGGGGTGTCAGTGCTAAGGCGGGGGGGGGGGGCTAGGATGAGGATGCCCGTGAAACTTGAGAAGACTTTCATGTTTGTAGGAAACATCACATATCTTGTCACATGCTTTTCTCTGTGGGAACTAGAGGTCAATCAGGCCCTTCAATTACGTTACTATGAGAACGGGGGTGGGGGGAGGAAGGGGGGGAAGCAGCGGGCCACTTTCCCTGGGGACAAATGAGCTCGCGAGAGGACGGTGTCTGTGGTTCTGGGTGGAGTCTGCACCACTGCTGATTCACTCCTGAGCAGAGGCTATCCCCAGATGGTGTGGTTACCTTGAACTTCTCCTCGTAGTTCTCGAAGGCTTCCATGACCATGCACACGGCCTCCATGGAGCGCTCTAGCCGGCGATCCACCCCGTTGAAGCGGTACATACTGCCGGAAACGTCTACCACCAGGCGCAGGCGCTTGGGTTTCTGCTGTGGGCTACCCAGCTGACGGAGGGAATGGTGGAAAACCATGGTCAGCAGCCATCCTGGGTTCTCACCAGTTCTGCAGAGCCAGCCCAAGGTGGGCAGACCTGCCCCAGGCTCAGGCCTGCACAAGGCTGTCCCAGGGGGTAGAGGGACCACATGGAAAGCACGTCCTCTGAAATATAGTAAAAGCTGCCTTCTGGAGGCTGACATTAAAAATAGTGGTTTAAAAATACAGACCTGGAAGGCTAGAAACCCCATGTCGTTTACGGTGTGTCTCGGCAGCCCGCCCCAGGAGAGTAATTGGAGGGGGGCCCACATCAGCTTCACTTGTATCTCTCAAGCAGTCACTTGAGGATCATTCTCTACCTGGGCTGAAGAGGGGCCAGCCTGCTAAGGCACGGCTATGCGAGAGGAGTCTGGCCAAGAACGTAAGGAAGCATTTTCAGAATGGCTCAATTCTTTAAGCTTTTTTTTTTGAGCCAGTGAACTAGTGTTTCTTTTTTCTTTTCTTGGCAGTTAAAGTGGCATTGAGCTGCTGTCTGGCAAAAACTACTGATTAAAATGTGAAACCTTATGGGATTGGTTTGGAGCCCAGATCTGCCAATGTGGAAAATTAAAAAGAAAAAAGTTTGTCAGTAGCAATAAATAAGAAAAGTCCCAGATTATTCTGTTATATACTTGCTGACATGCATGAAAAATAATGAGCAGAACTAATAATTTCAAGAAAATACTATAGGGATCTGGTGAGAGGGCTTGCTAGGTACTTGCCATCAAGCCTGACAACCTGAGTTCGATTCCCAGGACTGCACGGTGGAAGGGGAGAACTGACTCCAAGTCCTCACACTTCCACATGCCTGCTATGGCATTCACAGCCCACACACATAAACAAGATAGATCAATGAAAACTGTAAAGCACCATAGATGCTTAGAGGATAATAGCAGGAAGCCATTTAACACATTCTTTTGAAACTTGCTGAGTCTGCCCCAGGTAGAAGCGGTGGCACACACGTCCGTGACTAAGTCACAGATGTGTCCGAATGCTTGCTTACCACAGTGACTCAGTAAGGGACGCAGCTGTTGATGCATGGCAATGGCACAGGAATAAGCCCCCAAATTACCACCAAATCCACTCCGAGTAAACATTTCAAGACAGTGGCATGCCCACTCTGTCACCGCCCCTGCTCTCAGCCGCTACGCAGCAGGTCTGATTGTCCCAGACCACAGAAAACCCGAGTTCACTAACATTCAGTGTTTGACTACTTACGACAAATGCTTATTTACTATAATTAGTGTAACTTAGGAATTCCTTGTTTTCTAAAAACTGAAGGCATTTGATGGACACAGACTGAGTTCCAGGAGAGTAGGAAACCATGGAGATTGCTCTGTTGCTTGAAGAATCCTCTGGGATCACAAACAACAGTGTCCCCGTTTCTCTGCCCAAGGAGTACCCACTCTGCGTCTGGGGAGTGGACCTGTAGGCAGCCACGTCGTAGCTCGTGGCTTTCTGGAGGTTCTGCTGACGGGATACCGGTGGTCAGTATTTGTTCTCTTGGTTCCCTCTGAGGTTGCCTGGGGTGGGTGACGTAGGAAGGCTGGCTTTCCGTCTACTTAAGACTAACTCCATGAACTACCTTCTTCAGCTCGATGAACTAGCATCTTCAGGACTTAGAATTTACTCCCTTCTCTGCCTGGTTGGACTTTAGGTCACAGTTTGATCCCTGCTGCTAAGACCTCTGGATTTGATGAAGGCTACCCTACCTTTGAGCTGATTTTGAGACAGGGTGTCTTTACATAGCCCTGGCTGTTCGGACACTTGCTGTATAGATCAGGATGGCCTTGAACTCACAGAGCCTCTGCCTCCTGAGTCTTGGGATTAAAAGAATGCATCACCAGGCCTGACCCTTGTATCAATTCTTTTTAAATGATCCTGTATATATTGTGTGTGAGTGTTCCATGCCTTGATGAGACTTTTTATTTATCTGTCCTTATATAATGCTTTCTGTAGTTGCATATTCTGGGCTAATGATGTTTTGACCTATTTCATGAACTTTCTACAGAAGACTGAACTATGTGGATCTGAGGCTCAGTGCTCCCCATTACTTACTTGAGGTTCCAGATCACCCCGACGTTTGTAGATGGCTTTTTCTCCAGCCAGCCCATCAATGATCTTGGCATCGTCTAGTTCCCCAGTAGCTTGGTGTCTTAGCCACTGTCTTTCTTTACCTTTGGCCTGCAATGTCACAAACACATGCGCATGAATCTTTATGTACTCTGTCCTATAGTTCTTTGACACACTTTTTTGCATGAATAACAGGAAACACACCGGGATCCTATCAGTAGGAGATGGTTCTGCAAGAATGTAGTCACATGTTCCCTGCTCTGCTTACAAGAAAGACTTTTTGACTGTGTTCTGTCAGTTGTAATTGTTTTAACACTTGGAACAATACAAAGAACACACACAAAAGACATATGAACAGAAAGACAGTATGCAAATGAACCCCAGGGGAAAGTTCAATGTCTGGAAATGTAACGATGACGTACTTCTTACTGATTTTCTGTCACAGAGAACCTAGAGAATTTATTAGGTAACAAAGTAATCAGCTTTAACTTGTTAACAGTCAGAGTCTGTAAGCCGATCTTCAGCGGTCTCCCTCTGGACAGCAGCCTTGTTACTCAAATTCCTGAGACTTACGTGTAAACTAAAACAGTTGAGGGGGATGGGAGCAGCCTGTGCCCCATGCGGCTCTCTGCTTTTCTAGATCTGGAAATCATCTGAATTACTTTTTGAAAGGCATTTCCATGTATGCTTTGCCACTGTAACTTACAACTATGTCAGGTTGCCCAAGAGGACAGTTAAATGATAAAAAAAAAAAAAAAATCCCTGTGCTGGATAGTTTTATGCCAACTTGACACATGCTAAAGCCATCTGAGAGAAGGGAACCTCAAACTGAAAAAAAAAGCCTCTCTAAGATCAGCTGTAGGGCATTTTCTTAATTAGTGATTGATGGGGGAGCGCCCTGCCCACTGTGAATGATGCCATCCCTGGGCTGGTGGCCCTGGGTTCTGTAAGGAAGCTGGCGGAGCCAGCCATGAGGAGCAAGTTTAGAAGCACCCCTCCATGGCCTCTGTGTCAGCTCCTGCCTCCAGGTTCCTGCCCTGCTTGAGTTGCTGTCCTGACCTCTTCAATGAGGAACAGTGCCTTGGAAGTATAAGCCAAATAAACCCTTTCCTCCCCACATGGCTTTTGGTTGTGGTGTTTCACCATATCAACAGTAACCAAGACAAATCCTAACATCCCAGTCAAGGCTCAGGATTGTGAGAGCCCATGACCACAGTTACATTGGGATGTATGCTAAAGGAACTTTGGAAATGCAAATCAAAATATGGAAGAGAATGGAATTATAGTTATAATTTGAGGATTTTATATTTGCTTTATGGTAACAAAAAGAGGTTTAGATTTAGTTTACTCCAGCTGTGATAGGCATTAAAAAGAATGATAAAACTCAGGAGTGAGATCCTCACTGGTTAGCATGGTCATGGGGCAGCTAGTAGGGTGGGTGGGAAATCCTCAGGTCAGTGTCTTTGATTCATGAAAATGAGTGAATGGATGCTTAGCAATGGCGCATCTGTTATCTAACACCGCATAGAATTCTATACCAGTACAGACCCTATATTCCCCTGAACCCAACTCAATAATCCAACTTCTGTATGGCTTTGATGGCAGCTGACCACTGCAACCATCTTCACATTGACCTTTCCTTGCTTATTTTCCTAGTTGCTAATCATGTGAGAGTCAGTCCTCATCAACGACAGGCAGTGGCAGCCACTGCTCTGCCGCACAGTGCCTTCTGAGCATCAAAGAATGTCAGATCTGAGAGGAAGCCTGTGCATTACCAACCAGTCAAGAATGACAGGAGAATGACCAGGAGATGGTGGTACAGGCCTTTAATCCCAGCACGAGGGAGGCACAAACAGGTGGATCTCTGTGAGTTTGAGGCCAGCCTGGTCTACAGAGCAAGTTCCAGGACAGCCAATGCTACACAGAGAAATCCTGTCTCAAAAAACGAAACAACAACAAACAGAGTAACAGGAAAAGGACGAAGCCAAGTCCTGATCTCTGGTTCAGGGGAGTGGCCTGCGAAGAACGTCTGACCCCTGATCACTCAGTGGGAAAGGAGGCTAGAAGACTAGATTCGCCCATCCTCCTACACCCACAGCTACACATCTCACCAAGACTTTACATGATCTAAGCTCTGTCCCAGGATGTCCTATTTCCATGCACTCATGGAATTCTTGACAAGAATAAACATGTGGGCCAACTGCCCACCAGAACTAAAATATCCGTGCTGGTGATCTGGGAGTTTTCTTCATTTCACGTTTATATTAATACATCATTATTCAAACATGGTACTTTTGATAAAAGAATATATAAATATATAATATATAAAATTCTCTTAAAATCCAAGTTTAAAAAAATTAAAAGGGGGAAAACCTGTTGTTTTGCTAAATGGACAAACTGTCCAATTATGTTCTAAATATGTTGACAGTCATAGATTAGCGCTATGTTCAGAACACGCTCAGCTGTGTTCAGAGAACTTCTTATCGGTGGTGCAGCTGATGTGACTGCTGAATGCTCGCTGGGTATAGGACATCGATATCACCACATGTAAGGCCTAGGGAAGGAACGCTACAGTAGAGATGAAGGATGGGAGGGGTGCTATGATGGACATGCCATGGCCATTGCTAGCATGAACTAAGAGCAGCTACAGCTACCTGCACAACACACACACAAGATGGGGCCGTCAACATTCCGTCATGGATGGCAGCAGGGTCCATGAGGTCCCTACTCTAGCCCGAGGAGCTATTGGCAGTTCATGGTTGTGGGGAAGTTACATTATTCTCCAGTGCTACAGGCACTGGTAAGTTGCACCCATCCTCATGGAACCCCCAGTAAACCCAGTGGCTCTCTAAACAAGACACAAAAGCTGGAGGGACACTTGAGAGGAAGGAGTTCAGAGGTGTGTGTGTGTGTGCGGGGCAGGTTGGAGGGTTGTGGGGAACATATATGATCAAAATACATTATACACATGATCAGACTGTCAAAGAATAAACATTTTTAAAGGGCAGACATTTAATTAACAGTATGCCTTCTTGATTGAGGACCCTGCTCAGTGTGCATGTGAAAACATGTCCAGCACTCTGCATCATTAGGGAGCTGCAGGTTAAAACAGCCGTGAGATATCACGCCAAGCCTAGGAATGGCCAGAATCCAAAACTCTGATAGCGCCAAATGTGGGCGAGGATGGGGGATGGTGGAAACACTACAGCCACGTGTGAAGACAGTTTGGCAGTTTCCTGTAAAATCAAACTCACTCTTACCACCCAGCAACTTCATGCTTTAGTATTTACACAGCGAGTAAGAAACCTGCATCTTTACAGAAATCTGTACATGTTTTATGCATAACTGCAAAACCTGGGAAGCAACCAAGATGTAAATGCATAAACTGTGGTATATTCTGGCAATGGGATATTATTTAAGCACCAAAAGAAATGAACCATCAAGTCTGTAGTGATCTTGCTGTAAAGTGACCAGAGCACCACGGTTTGTTACCTTACAGGTTACCACCGTGTGGGGCTGGAGAGATGGTTCAGTGGTTAGAGCACCTACTGCTCTTGCAGAGGATTCAAGTTCAGTTTCCAACGTCCATGTCTGGTGACTCACAGCCACCAGTAACTCCAGCTCCAGGGGATCTGAGTGTCACTTCTGGCCTCTCCAGGTACTGCACTCACACGCATGAATGCACAAGCACATACACACAGGCTGCCTATGATCTCAGGACTTAAGAGGCAGAGGCAGGAGGATGGCAAGTTTGAGGTTAGCCTGAGCCTCAAAGGTCCTGTCTCCACTCACTGGGGGGTCCTACATTATGTATTCAATTTTCATAATATTTCCCCAGTAATTTAATTTCTATTGCTATTTCTGCTAGTATAAAAGCAGTTGTCTGTGATGGAGGAACCCAATCTGAGGGGGACTGAAGCTGCGTTTTGGAGAGCCGTCTGGCTGGTTTCTGGCCACACTCTGTATACTCACCGGGGAAACACCCATGGCTACCTGGATTACACAGCAACGTCAAAACAGCTGGAGGGGTTTAGTTACTCAGTCACACAGGATTGGCTGAAGGGGGCAGGAAGGGGGCAGTCGAAGTTTTGGCCACAATCTGTGGTTTTATAGTTTACACGAGGCCTCATCCGTTCCTGGCCAGTAGCTTTGCTTTTAAGCAGCCTCATGACTATGACCTGACTATGACTCTTAGTAGACCTGCCTGAAAACAAACCCCCTATGGCTTACATAAAGATTCAACAGGCAACATGAGCAAATGTTGTGTTGGCGTCTGGCTAATGGTACAAAATGGCTAATAATCATATTACATGTAGGATGGAATACTGGAGTCAGAAGAAGGTAACAGGAGCCTGACTTCTGGCTCAGACCCCGCATCACTGACCACATGACCCAGGAAACTGTGCTGTGTAGTCTTTAGTTTCATTATTTATAAAATGGTGGCAAAAGATCCATATTCCAGGGGCCCGTGATGCCTCTCTCAGCTGGACTGCTACATCCTGTAGATTTTGAAATTAGGTGTCTAGTTCATCATTTTTGGGGCTCTTTCCCTGGAAAATGAAAGCTTCTCGTGCTTTGGCACAGTTTAACTCTTGGTAAAACTGAGGACACGGGGTGCAGAAATGGCTAAGGGTGCTGGAAGTGTCTCCAGAAGACTGGGTTCAGTTTCCACATCAGGTGGCACACAACTGCCTACAATTCCAACCCCAAGGGATCCAAAACCTCTTCTGGTTTGTGGGCACTGCATACAGATGACATTCTTTATTCATTCACACACAACAATAAAAATAAAAAAGGAAGTCTCAGAGTTTTGGGTTAAGACAGGATTAAAGCTATATCACACACTCTAATATCTAGCAAAACGTGATAAACATTCCTTCAAAAGAACAATACCAAAAAGTACACTGAAGGCAACCAAAATCAGAAACTCCAAGGGAAGGAAATGCAAGGGTACAGAGCAGGGTCTGGCTCGACCTCCCCCCGCCCAGGCTTTGCTCTCTGGATAAAATAATCTGAGAGCATGCATCATTTAGGGAATTTGCCGAACAGAAATAACAGTTTCTCCTTAGGAAATGTTGAAGTCTCTTAATCACTATTTAAGCTTTACTGGTCCTGAGGAACCGAGAGCATTGTGAAACAGTGAAATGCTAGGTCAGGGAAGGGCAGGAAGAAGAGGTGGTGGGGATATAGAGAAAGCATTCCCTGGCTGATCTAATCTGTCCCTCTGCTTCTTCAGGAGCAGTAAAATGATTTGTGGGCAGAGAGTTCTGTGAACTTCCAGGAGAGGTGAGATGTCCATAGATCTTCCCTGAGGGGAGTCAGGAAGTCACTGTCTGGGAGGGTTACTGGTAAAATTCCTGTCTCCTGGACAGGAAGAAAGGTGAGGTCAGCTATTTTCCCTTGGAGAACTTCACTAAGAAAATCCTGGGGTGAGTACAGTTTATGTGTCCATCCTGAAGTGGCTTTCTACTGCTCAGGGCGCAAATAACTTTCTCCAGCTGTTTTGGTGTACGTCTGAGGAAAGGCTACCTGTAAGTTATCCAGGATGACTCGGAGGGCGTGCACCTGCCGCTGGACCGCGCCAGAAAACCTCTCATAGGTGGCAGCGTCATACTCGCTCATCTGGATCTCCTTTAGCCTGAAACCAGAGGGGGAGAGAAGACAGTGCTTACGCCATGTTTGTGGGAGCCTTTTACCCTTGCTTGCATACCGGTAGGACTCTAGCAATTCTTTGGTGACTCAGACTGACTTTGAGGAGAAAAAGCAAGGGATGATGTCACCAGCGATGCCCCTAGATTTAAAGAATAGGAATGCCCACAGGTGTACTGGTAACTGTTGAACCAGCTGTCCCCCAGGACAAAGGAAGAAGCCCTGACTGTACTGCATGTGTGACTTCTCTCATGCAAACAGTCCCACCAGTTGACTCACAAGTGCCTTTAACTGTGGCTCCAGGGGATCTGATGTCTTCTGCTGGCCTCAGAGATACTTCATTTAAAGTCAAAACAAAGCACAGACCTTTGAAGCTAACCCTAAATAGGAGGGTCTTTCACAAAGTGGATGCTCTTGGGTTTTCCAATGTGATAGCCACAGTGCACTGATTTAACACACATTTCCATGCACGTCTATAAATATTAAAGGTGCTGATATCAGGACAAAGGAACAAGGAATGCATCTCTCAAGAGCCTAAGCATGACACAGTCTTCACATTTTTTTGTGCATGTGTAGACACAGAACCTATATGCATAGCTGAAATTATATATAAAGTCTATCACCCGAGGTTGGGAGAAGAATCTCAAATGAGGGAGAATGAGCGGTTTCTATTCTTCAATCTCAGGCAAAACACTGGGAAAATTACAGTAGGAATTCCAGAACTCCATTTACGTCTGTAATAAGACCACGAGTCTCCAAGGTGCAGCACAGTGACAGGCACAGAGCAAGACTCTGAAAGCACTGGCTATCGAAAAGGTAAATACAGATAAGGCCACTATAATCCAAATACCACCCCCACGGTGACAAGCCCAGATGCCCTTCTGAATCCTATTGACTTGCTGTTCTAAAGAACAAAAGGGAATGTGTGTATGAGACTTTGCCTCTTAACAGTACCTCGTCTGTTTAGTTTTGACAATCTCCTAATTCTCTGTAAGTTTCATTAGCTTAGGTCATATCACCGTGTAAAGGAAACGGAAGCTGGGCACAATGGAAACTGTAGGATACGCCATGTACTACTTCATGCCTACTCAATACGTGCTTTCTCAAAGAACCCAGGCTAGTGCTGATTGGGAAACGTGGGGACAGAGCTTGTCCTTGGAGCAGGGTAGGTGGGAAAGGAAAAGAAGAAAGACACTCAGGCAGCTGGCAAGTCACCTGGAGCAGAGAGGCCTTTGGAGAGAGTAGAATTAGCTTTAGCTACACAGCTATCACTGGGGTGATCATCTTGCACCCCCAAACATCACATGCTATTTTAATTATGAGGAAACCTGGAAATCATATTTCAGTTTGTGTCAGCCTTCACAAAGAACACTCAGAAGATAGTCACAGTGGACAATAAGTCCTGAACCTTAAAGACTGAAGCAGAGAATGGAAGAAGAAAGCAGGAAATTTGAGCCTCTGGGTTCGACGCACCTCCTATTGCTGATATTCTCAGGCCCCTCAAACGGCCTGCACACATTTCTGCTTCCTTCCCTTTGGGCAAAGCTGTAGGGTGCAGCTGCGTCACACCTGGGGGACCAATGAGGAGCATGCTGTTGATGTGGTACCTGTCTAAAGGGTATATTTATCCTTATGTAAGAGTCTGGGAATTTTCGTCCTTATCTTTTTCTATAGGCTAGACTTAAATACTGTAATTTGGAATCAAGTATGAGGGAAGCAACATAAGCTGAGATCTACTGTGTGAAGCTGATTGGCTATGCAAATAACATGGGTGACCAGCCCACCAGGCAGCTCTTCCCTGCTGTCAGTCACTTGCTGGTGACGTTTCTGTACATGATCTACAAATCTTACACTGGTGTTTCTCTGTTAGGCGACTTCGATTGATCAATTCTTAACGTGCAGGGCCAATATCTGGTTTCAGTCAATGCTAACTGATGCTGTGAGGCCATCAGTCACATTAGGTCCTTTGTACCACAGTAGACTGGTGAGGACTCCCTAGTCCCAATCAGGGACTGACAGGGGGTGCCATCCAGGCAACCTTCCAGATCTAGTTTCATCATCGGTAGATTTACCAAGCCTGGATCAAAAAGATTCAGAAAAAAATTGCTTCTCTGCCAAGCATCCACAAATCTTTCCTCATTAACTAAACATTACTTCATTAACTAGATACATGGCCTGATGTGCCAAATACTTTCAGAAGTGATGTAAAACACACATGTATGTCATTTTATCGAAAATAATCAAGTCTTTAGTGGGGACCTGGAACCATAGATATCACCATAGATTGCAAGGACAAGTACTAACAGGTGACATTGGTCTCCTGAATGCACGTTTGTCACTGACTGAGTGTTTTGCCACACTTCAGGGTCTGTCCTCCTGGCCCTTGCAGCCAGTGGAGAGGAGCATTACTCAGACAAGGGCTAGGATGGCAGGCTAGTCAAAGCTGTGGAGACCAGGTCCAAGGGGCTGTAAATGCATCAGGACTGACCTCACTGTGCCTACATCTCACTCTGCCATTGGAAGCAATCAGATGATGGTATAGAATTATTACTACAAAAATGAATGTGTGTTTAAGGCTTAAATGTGGGTCTGTGGGAATTCTGTCTTATTTTAGTGCTTACGCGTAGAGACACATTCTGCGATATTTATGACAAGATGAGATAATATCTTGGATTAACTTCAAAACAATCCAGAGTGGAGAATGAGAACGGTATTAGGGGCAGGAGCCCACAAGGTTCATGTGTTTTTCTTCCATTGTGGGCTTGAAAAGGTCCATAATAAAAAGTTAAAGACAAATTTTTGGCAGTACTCAGTAGATGCTCATCAAATGGGTTGCAAACCCCATTTCTGTCTGAGTATTTTCCCCCTTGTTGTTCGGTTGTGGCAACTTTCCCAGGACCTCTGCGTGGTTTATTTCCTCCTCTGACACCCGGCCTGCCCCTCCCTTCACCGCTTTATGGTACTCTCCTCGGCTGAGCTGCTCCTTTGCAGTACTGAAGACTCAGGGATGGCTCCCTCTCCAGTTCCTGTCTAGAGCCACCACATTCGGTTGTCTTAGGATCACAGGTGACCCTTGACCTTTCCCCTGTGGGTTCTTATTCTAGTGGCAACCAGAGAAGAGGTAGCTTACACATGGCTAAGTGCCACTGCAGTCTTTCTGCCTCCTGGGGACGGTCATGTGTCAGGGAACTCTATGTCTGTGTAGGCAAATCAGACGGGATAGGTGTGTGAAGACAGGGGTACAGCAGCAGCAGCCATTCGTTAACCGAAGTGGAGAATGACACATGCCTAATTATTAGTTTTTCTTCCCAAAGGAAATGTTATTATTCATAAGAAATGTCAAGCAATACTTTAGTTCTAGTAAGACGTTTCATTATGACATGACTCTCCTCCCACGTTTTCTGAGAGATTACTACCACTTTGATCCCTAAGACGTCATCCACCCTCACAACTTCTCTGAGAAGAGAGAGGGCAGCATGGCGCAGTGAGGGCACAGCAGCTGCCCTGCTGAAGGGGCTAGGGAAGCCAGTGACCAAGCTGAGGGCAGCACTGACTTACGGCGGGCATGCATTATTTACCTGCTATACCCACGGGGTCCTGAGGCGGGCAGGCTTTCCTGAGGGCGTGGCAGGCGGGCCCAGCATTTTTGTCTCTATTGTTCTCTGCTGTTTACTTGTAGGATGTGAAGGTACGGCACGTAACAACATACCAGATGTTCCACGTGGGAGGAACTGTGTAACTCACACAAACTCGGGTGTGCTTTTGTCCGGCTGCCCCCAGCTCCTCCACTGGGCACAGAAATGGAAATCTGCTCTGCACGCCACCAAGAGTCCCTCAGTTTGAAAGTGTGTCTGCTGCTGCTTTGGTGTTTTTCACTGTTTTGCTGAAGAGCACATGTGGGCTTCTAGTGAACTATCGTCTATCCCATGGATTCTTCCTTTCTAGTAGGGCCAATCAGAGTAGCCCAAAGCAGCCATGGGGCATCCGAATCCCGAAGATTCATCTGGCTTGGATTTTCAGGTTCAACCTGCTGACAGAGCCCCTCCATCCAACCCCACTGCCGCCTCTCTCCAGCTGTTCCAGGCAGGCGAGGGGGTACTTTCCACCACTGACACACATTGTGTCCTGGTAATTGTCTCCTTATTTTTTCTTTTCTGGAATGTTCTAGCTCTTTTCTTATCTCCAAATCCCATATTAGTATAGGCCCTGTCTCATATTAACCCCAGGGATTTTGCCTTTCTCAGTATCATCCCAGGACAAAGTCCCGTACCTTGTACTTGGCAGTCTGTGGCGTGTCCATGTGTGTGCGTGTGTGTCTGTGCGCACGCACTTGTCATCTGCACTGCTCTAGATGCACAGGGGAGCACTCACCTCTGCTGAAATGCTTTCTGGGCCATCTCTCTTGCAGCTCTCTTGACATGCTCAGGAACGGCATCCTTTTCTGCCTCAGACACCTGATACACTGGGTGGCCCGCATCCAAGCGATAAGGACCCCCTTTGCCACCAAGACCTGCAGTGTCTCTTCCCCCTGGAAAGAAAATATGGGGGTTTAGTTATGTCTAGAGCCTGGCCACAAAACAGAAGTCAGACCATGGCTTTAAGACAGACCTGTGAAATATTAACTGAACTAGTAATTAAAGCCTCAACACCTTCGCCTGGACACAAAGACACCCCTGTTTAGGGCAACTAACCTTTTATTCTATCCATCCCAATCCGCCCATATTTTAAGGTTCAGTTCAAATTCAATTTGAGTGTTTTATCTGATGGAGGGATTAATGATTCTGTGTGCTGTTTGCAGCCCTTTAATACTGCTTCCTACCAACTACTTGTCAGCTGGGTATCTGTTCTCCTGCCCTGGAAGAGAGGCTCCACCACAGTGCCGACAGACACTGCATAGTCGCTAACTCAAGGGGCAACTCTTCTTCTAGTTACCCGCTCTCCCTAAAACACCCAGGTGAGTTGTAAATCAATTTCTTTTGTTTTGAAAATAATAAAAATGATAGATTAAATGACTTCTTAGTGACCTCATATCACTCGGTCAGCCAAGATTTGAAGACAATTATTATGCAGATTTTGGCATTCAGTTTTGAATAATACACAACAGATAAACATCATCAGCTTGAGAACAGTTTTTCATTATAAGCTCAACTTTACATGCCTGTAAGTACACGTCATGCAATACTGCATGAGCTATTTATACTAATATGAAAGTTAGATGCCTGTAAAGCCAGGTAGGTATCATTATAAGGTGGCAGAGACATTGGCCAATTACAGAGGAATGCTTGGTGTAATATATGATCATATTTAAATTATTTTAAATCACTGTATTGAGCAAAGAAAGTATGTACATCTATTGGCTACATTTGGCCTGTGTGTGAGTGATTTATTATCTCTACTCTTAGGAAACCAGCAACGAGGTCCCTTTTCCACCTCTGATACACTGGGTGGCCTGCATTCAAACGATATGGACTCACATGTAATTTGGGAACTTACTAAGAATCCAATATTACAGAGGCAGTGCCACACTGCACAGTCTAGCACAGTACTGTAAACTAGCTGCATAACTAAGGCAGAGTATGAAACTGGTTTCAACTCAACAGCTGGGTCTTCAGAGAAGTCACTTAACTTCTCTGTGTCTCAGTCTTTGTCTTAAACACAGGATGGCATTCCCTGCCTTATGGGATTTTCACCAAGCTACACTGCTTGGAATCTATCTGGCGTGCAGTAAGCACTATGTAAGTGACTGCCCTGGGGATAATTATTAGACTCCAGTGACACAAGAATGAGGTCATTTCTAGATTCATGTGCTGGAAAACTGGAAAGCTTTTCGACTTTGGTTCAATTATGTGACTCTCCCCCATTAGAGCGTTGATTTGTCTAATGAACTAAAACAGAACTTGGAGTGAGCTCCTTATGAAAGTCCAGGTAGGTCATTTCCTCTGGGGAAATACCATGAGAGCAGGAATATATACCAATCACAGTATTTTAGCCTTTTGATTGAGCACATCTTATTTCATTTAGAAGTGGGTGGTGGAAAATTCCTCCTATAAGATATGTGATTCCCGGTTTCCCCTTCCAGCCGGTGTGTGGTAGAGAGGCGAGCTGGCGGGCAGGGATGAGAAGCAGGGGGTGCAGCGCTGTGTCTGGCCTGACCTGCTTCCTGCTGGAGGTCCTCCTTGAGGACCATGACCCGAGCATAATGCTTCCCAGTCACTTTGATGAAAGGGAAGAAGGAGCCATACTCTTGGAGGTAGTGTGAGTGGTGGCCAGAGCAGGTCTCCTAGTCCCTCAGGAGAGGCAGCTGGGAGGGAGAAAGAGTTCTTTTCTCCACTCCACAGAATTTTAAATTCATTTTATCTAAATGAAAAATGCTTGCAGCTGAACTTGAACTTGCATCAGCCGGTCCATAAGACCCATAAGGGGACGAAAGGGCCGCTTGTTGGCCTGGGGCTAAGTTTAATGTAGAGAAGTCTGGAGGGCACAAGTGAGAGACAGAAGAAGACAAGTTGAAGTATGGAAGCCTTGATCAGCTGAAAGAAACAAGGCCTGGAAGCAGACAGGACGTTACGTCTGAACAGACTGGAGCTAGTAGATGCACATTTAATAACAAATGAAACTTCCATTCTGCGTAGGCACTGCTGGAAGCCGACATCTGGCCAGCTCATTCCACAATGCATTCCATATGGATTAAATATTGTTGGCTTGACACTAACTTCCAGATCAAAGGACACTCCTAAAAATAGCCTTTTTTTAAAAGCTGATACTCAATGAATAAACAGAGCAGGCAAGAAGTCCCGGGCTTATTTGATAGCATATTGTCTCAGCACAAAAACCCATTTCCTGCCAAGGCCTTCAAGGCCAAGAGGCACAGAGCATCCTAAGGGAAGGTGATGGACTGAGCTGTGCCAGCGCTTCTCCTGGCTGAGATAAGCCAGACGGTGCGCAGTCTGGCCCCGTTCCTGTGCTCCGGCAGATGTGTCTGCAGTAGCTCCTGGGTGGGAAGAGGAAGACGGCGGCTTGGGAACAATGGTCTAGGAGAGCAGCCAAAAGGAAGGACTGGCACCCGGCCATCAGTGCAGAGCACATGGACCTTATCTCCGAGCCGTGTCCCTTCCTCCACACGCTCCCTGCTCAGCTGTGGACAAGCGCCACTTCTTCCCCAGGTTGGTTGGTCAAGAACTCACTGTCAATTCCTGGCACGATTTCAAAGGCAAGGAATTGAAAGAAGAGATCAATGTTTCAATGTCTATGCTCTTTAGAGCATGGAGCAGAATGGTTGGGCTAAATTCATAACTAATTTAATCTTTCACATGGCCCCGTGAGGCAGATAACGTTCCTGCCGCCTCCTTTACTAATGAAGCAACTGTGAGGTGGGGGGGGACACAGTTTTAGGTCAAAGTGTGGCAGAGTCTGTGGGGTTCCAATGCCAGGCTTTCTGCACCTCTTGATGCCATGCAGAGACAGAGGGAGAGGGGCTGAGCAGGGCAGCCAGTGCCAGCTCAGGGTTAGAAAGCTGACCTGACAGACGCAAGAAAATTTAGGATGACTCAGAATACACAAGCTACCAACCTGTCCCGCCAGCCCAGGTATTGCCACCCACGTGGGGCATGTTGTCTGGATCCTCCTTGCCATGTTTAGGGTCACTCACGTCTTCATTACTGTCTCTTTCAATTGTTATCTGAGAAGGAAGAGTTGGAACATGGTCACTGTCCTGTGAATGCCGGGAACTGCAGAAATGATAGAGCTGGTTCTGGAAAAAACTTCATCACATTCAACATCAATTTGTGGGGAAGCAAAATTAATTTTTTTTTTTTGAAAAGAGAAAGGAAGGAGCAGGGGCTGAGCTCTCTCAGCTTTAGTGCTCTGGCTCTGAGAACTTACGCAAAACGGGGGTCCATGGAAACAGGAAAATGGTTCTTACTGCTTCCCAGTGGGCCTTAAAAGGCCCAGCTCCTCACCGATCCAGCCGAGTCACCACATATGCATCAACCCATTTAATTTAGGTTCCATATACCCACATATACTAAACATTGCTTACTTATTTTTAGATGCACTGGAACATTTTCATATTGTATAGTTTTTCTGATTAAATGTATTTTCAGACTATATTTACGATTCTTGGATAAGTGACATTTTAGCTTTATCTATGACTGGTTGTCTCCATTTGCTTTTCGTACATCTTCCAAAGTTCATTATTTTTAAATGATATATCAGGAGACACACACACCAGAGGCGCACACACACACACAAATGCCAAAGTCATTGATCGGAATTGTTCATCCAATAAAATACAGACCATTTCTTGAACTTCATGACCATCTTGCCCAGCACTGTGACTGATTCAGGGAGTCCAAATGTGGTAAATAATCAATGTCTTTCAGCCAAAGCCATGTGTAGCTGAACAAGAGCAAGACTAGTTTGATTATAAGGATCTTGACTCTTCTAACAGCTCATTCTAAAAGCACATTTAGGGGTTTGCCATGCATGCATGAGCACCTGAGTTCAAATCTCCAGCACTCATGTGAGCTCTCTTGTCAGCCACTCTAGCCAATGGGTGGGCTCAGGTTTCAGGCTCAGTGAGTCCACTACTGAAGGAAGCCAGGGCAGGAACCCGGAGGCAGGAACTGAAGCAGAGACCATGAAGGGATAATGCTTACTAGTGTTCCCCCCATGGCTTGCTCAACCTGCTTTCTTATACCACTCAGGCCCACCTGCTCAGGGTGGGCATCACCAGAGGGTTGGGTCCCTCCACATTTATCACAAATCAAAAAAAATGCCCTAAGGCTTGCCTATAAGCAATCTGATGGAGGCATTTATCAATTAAGGTTTCTCTTCCCAGATAACTCTAGCTAATGTGAAGCTGATAAAAAAAAAAACTAACTGGACAACTGATCCCTTATCAATGTGACACACCATATTCAGCCATAACCTTTCCTTTCTTGTTTATCCCCAAGATCTCATCTTACTATCACAATATAAAACATAGTATAATTTCAAAAATTCTTAGTCTCGTGATCCTCTGGTCTCCAAAGGGTCTGGGCGGCTTCACTGCAGCTTTACTTTCTCCTCCTCTCTGGACCACAGCTTCTGTGCTGACCCTGAGGAAACACCCTCAGAAGACTTCACCTTAATGATGCTGGCCTATTCTCATCCCAGGCTGACCAGCATCAACTGTCCCAGTTAAGACTCCACTTCAGTGATGCAGGTCTCTTATTGTTCCCAGCTGATTCTTCAGCACCCACTGACCAGACCCCACAGGTTCTCAATGCAAACACATCACATGAATGTCCCTGGGAAGAATCTTTGAAGGATCCACTAGTCTCCCTCAGAAATGTTACAGGCAAGGCCATCACCATCTGCAATGCTCTCAGCATTATTTTTCAGGGTCTTCTAATAGTTTATGAAGCTCTTTTACTCAATGGTTTTTCCATCTCAAAGTTCCAAACCCATTCCACAATCCTGCCAAAAATAACAGGCCTGTCCCCAGTTTCTGTCCTTCTGACATTTCTAGTGCTGCGACACGACGACAACTTGGGGAGGAAAGGCTTCACTTCCGGGTCACACTCCATCACTGACGAGATCTAAGGAACTCACAGCAAGCGTCGCCCATGGAAGATGCTGCTTACTGGTTTGTTGCTCCATGACTTGCTCAGCCTGCTTTCTTCTACCATCCAGGACCTTGGGGTGGCGCTACCCCAACATACACATGAACACGCATGTAGCGTGTGTGTTAGCTCCAGCACTGGTCCAACCAAGCACGCACAGGTCTATTGGAAGAGCTATTTTGGACGCTTGTCTTCACTTCAGATTGTGTGTGTACTTTCTGGTCTGTTTTTATTGTTGTTTGTTTTTAAATAAAGAACTTTGAAAGAGGAAAGAAAACCAAATTCCTATGTGACAAGTGGCTTCAGTTTAATCAAACATTAGTTCTCTCCTATAGACACGGCATACAATCCAGCCAGTCTGCTAAGAGGACTGACATTTGAGAATGAGTATTATAAAGATGATGAAGCAGAAGAGTCCCCTCTGATAGCCGCCTCAGGTACACCAAGTCACATTGTTGGTAGTCCAAGGACACTTATGATGGCTAACTGGGCAGAAAGGCGCAACATGTTCTCTGCCACCCCCAAGTTTTATCAGGCCATCTGCAGGGAAACGACTCTGCTCACACTGCCCACAAGCAGGCCTCACACCAGTCCCAGCTGAGACATTTCAAAACAGACTAATTCTCGACAAAACCAACATTGACCAAGCCCTGATTTATTTCACAGAAACACATACCATGAAATTCCAGGAGTATTGAATTAGAAGCATGGCATCTGGGGCTTTGTCTGGGTTCGACCCATCTGATGAGTGCCAGCAGGCTCACTCGCAGGAATATGTTTGTAGGTGCAGCAAGGCAGCTGTTGGCAGACAGAGGCATGTGAAGAGGCACTGGCTGATCAGAAAGCAGGTACGCCCCTGCCTTCTTCCATGAATGTGCTGGGGTGCAGCTAGAATGCATTTACCCTGAGAACTGGGTCCTTCTACTGAAAGCTCAAAGTCACTTTCACGAGTAAAATGAACACCGCTGAATTCATGCAAGGGGATAAACAGTCCCTCATAATTTCCGGCCTAACTTGACACATGTGCTAACCCCTGACATACTTCTCACAGCAGATTGCTTTACTTCCTATTAGGGAAGTATGATACAATGCTAACAGCCATTATCCTCCTACAGATGGGTTAAATGGAAGAAAACATGGATCTTGTAAAACTGCAACTCTAAAATGTTCCAGAGTGAAGTAATGAGAAGCCAGTCCTGAGAAGGGACATGACTCACCAAAGACCTATAATTCTGGGCAAGGCCCGTATATTTCAGGTTCCTCCCTGAGTTCATGACTAAAAAAACAAAACAAAACAAAAACAAAAACCGAAAACACCAAAACTCAGTAAGATGGTATAAATAGCCAGATCACAGCTCTTCGAGGAATGACTGGACCCACAGTTGACTGCGGCTTTCCGAATGGGGACTAGGTGTGGCAGACACCTCTAGTCCCTACACAACACTCATCCCCTCTTTCTTCCTCTAGACAGATGCCAGATGAACTATGGGTGGTGGAATTAAACACAGCCTTTCCATTTGGCCTTACCATCGACTGGTCTAGAAATGGGACTTGGGATGTCACAGAAAGTGTCAGGAAAGTTTCCTCCCAGGAGAATAGAGGGTGGAGAAGGAAACTCCCCCTACTTGGCATGTGTTACCTCACCAACCCTCAGCACACATGCACGCACATGGAAACACACATGTACACACACACACTTCTTGCCATCAGACCCATGAGTGAGGACATGGTGAAGGGCTATAACCTCTGCCTAAGGACTGTGTGACAACAGAGGGCCAGAGCTGAGCGAAGAGAGCCACACCACTCACCATTATTTAGCTGCTGAGCCAGGTACTTAGCTATGATCTTCTACATGAGCAAATAAGTGTCCTTCTAATTGAAGCCACTTTATGTTGGGCTTTCTGCTACTTGAAATCAATTATATGCAACAAGTTGACTCTCATATTAAGGACAAGTGGGAGGCAGTAGTGAGGACCTAAGGCCTTTCTTTCTGAGGATGTCTTGGGATGAGAAGACAGGCCTTGAATTTCCTGACCTGAAAATTTCCATTCTGGGCTGAGGATATGGTCAGTGGTAGAGTGCTTGCTGGGCATTCACGAGGCCCTAGCTAGGTTCAGTCCCCGCACTGCCTCCCAGAAACAAAACCATCCAGAATGAAATCAGCACAGCAATCCTATGCATATTCAGTTGCCTGCTACTTTCTCGATGATTAACAGGCAATTGAACTCATCCATACATTGATTTCTGGGCATGTTTGTAATGCATCCACACACTTGAACTCAAAGGAGGGAAAGGTATCAACTTGCTAATATGTTTCAGCATCTTTCATTATCTGGCAGCAGTGATCATGCTGGCCTTGTATATAACTGGTACCTAATGAACAAGCATCAGAGCTTTTAGAGACAGAATTATGAGTTAACTTCCTGCATATAATTTCAAACCAGGCTCTCATGTGAGCAGATGACGGTCCTCATCCAGTGCTGTGCGCCAGCTCATAACCGGCACACAGCAGGGCCACTGGCCAGCGGATCATCTTCTAACAGGCTGGAAACACTCCTGCCTGTTGGTTCTCAGTGGTCCTTAGACTCAGGGCCTGTGCACCCTCAGCTTGACTCGTATCCCTCTGGCCCAACTTTCCCTAGGCTCTGGAAAGGCTTCCAGCTAGAGCCCATGAGTCCATGGAGACAATCTCTCCCTTCACTGCCAGGCCCGAACAAACTATCTGAATGGCTGTCAAGAATAAGACAGGGTTGCAAAAATTACTGTCCAAAGCCACTTCTCACTTTAGTCTTAGTACATTGCGTGTTTTCTTTCTAAATTCGAATGGGAATAGCAGATGGAGAAAATTCTTAGAAAATCTGGAAATACAAAATGCAAATGATGGCATCAAGGTGATTTTTTTTTATGGGCCTTACTTAAAAATAAACTTTTGAGGGAAACCAAATGTTTTCATCATTGAGTGTAGGTGGATGCCAAAACCGAACATTAATACCTCACAAATAATTGGCACAGTTAGTTTACTGGCACGGAAATGCTTCCCTGCTACTGCTGCCCCACAGGAGGGCAGTCAGTATTCTAAACATCCATGAAAACAACATGCCAGTTAAATTCTGAGACAGGAGGAGCAGGGCGAACCGTCAGGTCTTTATATATTCCACCATTTCTATTTTTGCCTGATTTTAAGAGCCTTCCAAACATTGACATTCCATGTTGTTGACCTCCAAGTCAGGGGAAAGAGTAGTAATGCAAGGCCACCTCGAAAAGACTGTGTCAATGTTTCTGTTGTGCCACATGTGAAGTGGCCCCGACAGTAGATATTTAATGCCTTGCATTGTTACTGAAGCTAAGTGGTGTCCTGTGGCATTTCCTGGCCAGGTGACTTCCAATTATGATCAGGTTTTGTGCTTTCTTCAGAACAGAGAGCAAATGAAGAGCTGTGCCAGCTCCCCACAGCCGCAGTGTTTGGTGAGGTACCCAGGGCAGCCATAAAAGAGAAGCGTGAGGGAAAAGCCATTCTTACCACTACAAGCGAAAGGCAGTTTTGATATGACCCAGTGTCTAGAAGTTCTTGGAAACATCCACAGCTACGTGCACAAGCATTTAGCAAGGGGAATTCTTCTCTTCTGAAAAGAGGAACACTAAGTAAACCAGGCGGGTCACTACTGAGGGCCCTGTGGGGAGGTATTTCTAGTGACAAACTTGATATCGACTTTCTGTTTTGTTTATACTGAAGCCATGCTCTGGTGCTAATCGCCCTTTCTTCTAGGAACATCATGATGGTTCTTCATCTTGGGCTGTAAACACATTTACAAAAGCCCTGCCTCCTCTGCTTGTCCCCGATTTCCCCCAAATTTCCCCTAGGTACCCGAAGTTCTTAAAAAACTATGCAGTGACACCCACAGGCTCAGCATGGTGGCTTGCACACTCTTTCACAGCCACAGTGGGTCGGAGCGATCCATTGGGATACAACAGCACCACTGCATGGAGAGCAGCGACAGGATAAGCCGTCTGCACAGCTCAGGGGTGGAAAGCATTCGCGGTGTGGTGCTCAGCACTCATGGAGTGAGGGAGTCTTCCACACTGGCTCAAAGCAGCACCCAGGACACGTGCAAAGCACAGATTAAATAACTGTAACAGACACCTTTATTATAGCATACTTACACATGCGTTTAGTATATAGAGCCACACATTCTTGTGTGTGTGTGTGTGTGTGTGTATGTGTACATAAAGAACAGAGGTCACAGGCTTGGGTGTCATTCCTTAGGTGCCATCTACCTTGTTTTTTGAAACAGGGTTTCACACTTGGCTTCACTGGACCTCACTGACCAGGCTAGAGTGTTTTGTATTCGCCTGTCTCTGCCTCCCCAGTGCTGGGATTATAAATACATGCCACCACCCTGTCCTTTTGACATGGGCTCTGAGAATCAAACTCAGGTCTTCCCCACAAACAGCAAGCACTTTACCAACTGGGCGACCTCCCCAGTGCCTGCCTCATACACGTTCTTCTTGTCATTTGTAAAGACAGAGTTTCTCTACGTAACAGCTCTGGCTGTCCCGGAACTCACTCTGTAGACCAGGCTGGACTTGAATTTAGAGATTCACCTGCCTCTGCCTCCTTAATTCTGGGATTAAAGGCGTGCGCCACAAAGGATTTATTTATTTTATGTCTGTGAGTATTCTGCCTTCATGCACACATGTGTACCATTTATATGCCTGGTGCCTGCAGAGGAAGTGAAGTTGTGGATGGTTATGCAGCCGGGGACTCTGTAAGAGTATCAAGTGCTCCTAACTGCATAGTCGTCACCCCACCCCAAACATATACATTCTTAAAGGAAACTATTTGTTGTTGGAACAGCATGTCCATGTGTCAGTGCTATAGGACATGAAGGACACAGGACTTGGTTTCTACACTTGCATGGATTCCGGGTGAGTACTCAGAAGCCAGAGTTGGCTCGTGCTCTGTCCGGGAGCAACAGGATTGCTCAGTCCTCTGCAGCTCAGACAAGGACTGTGGGACAGGCACTGTCATCGGGGCCACATCAAAGCTACAGGATGGCTGCAACGTGGGGACGTTTTAGGAGGAAAGAGTATTACTAGACTCAGGGAAATAGACTTTAATTTTTGTTTGGAGGCCCTTTGCCATGTGAAGACATTTCAGAACTCTAAATATCAGCAAGCTAAGCTTTCCAGTTCAATTCGGAGCACTGCCAATGCGACACACATCTGTGGCAAGCACCGCTGGTGTGAGCTGCCCAGCGAACAGAGACAGTGCAATGGCCACAGCTGACCAGCAGGCCGGTGGGCTGTGCTTTCTTCACTCTATTCCAAAGTGTGAGTCTATCCACTTCCCACTTAACCCCCAAACTGCCTCTTTTTCCTAAGAAGATTGGTCCTTCTGCCCTGCTCTGCCTCCTGTGTGCCTGGCTTCCTCCTTCACCACGTTCACTTGGTTCCTCTTGTGCCACCTGGCCTTGGGAGGGTCTGTGCTTCAGGCAGCACAGCCTTTGAGAAATGACAGTGGGTAGGTCTGGGCCAAGGGTTCCATGGCATAGTTCATACGGAAGGCACAGAACGCTGGGTCCAGGGTTACGGGGCTGAATGGGACAGCAAAACTTCCCTCCTCTGTACCCTTTCAGAGTCTGTCCTATCCTGTAACTCTGTTCCAAAATATTTTCTTATTTCATAGATATGAGTGTTGATTTGCATATATGAAAGTATTTCACTTGTACAAACTGTGCAATTCCTTTTTTTATTTTTTTTCTTCAATACAGAGTTTCTCTATGTAACTCTGACTGTCCTGGAACTTGCTCTGTAGACCAGGCTGGCCTCAAACTCAGAAATCCACCTGTCTCTGCCTTCCAAATGCTGGGATTAAAGGCGTGCGCCACCACCGCCTGGCTTGCCCTTAATTCCTTATGACACGTAGGGATGCCATTACGGACACTATGGTACTCCAGGAGCTACGTCTATCAGGGCTGTGTTGCCCCATGAAGCAACTTAACAGAAACACGCCCTATACCCCACTCCTGTCTTATTTTGACATGATGTACAGCCATTTTCCTGGATGAGACGTGGAGAATTAGGGTAGGTGTTTGTGAGCATGGATGCTAGACGAGGAAAGTGGCTGAGAGAGAGGAGAGAAAAGATGCTAAAGGTGAAGCCTGAGCTTCAGCCTCTCATGGCTCCTCTTGCTGGGTGACACTGGGAGTCACTTTCCCTTTCTGGGCCTTGGTGCTCTCATGGCTCCTCTTGCTGGGTGACACTGGGAGTCACTTTCCCTTTCTGGGCCTTGGTGCTCTCATGGCTCCTCTTGCTGGGTGACACTGGAAGTCACTTTCCCTTTCTGGGCCTTGGTGCTCTCATTTTCCAAACTGAAACTCAGACCATGCCTTTTCTAGCTGTAGACTGTTCACATGGGCCCCCACCTACACCTGCTCCAGCTATAGTTCACAGGTCCCCGGGGTCAATCTGAATCAAACATGCGTTACAGAACCTGCGGGACTGCTACTTAAACATGCGGCTCTCCTCCAGACTGGCTCACTCAGGCTTCTTGATGTCCTCGCAAAGAGAGTTTACTAGGAGTTAGAAAGCTGCCCTTTAATACTACTTCTGGCACTAACTGGAGAACTAGTTTTGGCCAAAGTTCTTATCTTCTCTTAGTTTTCTTGGCATGGAAAGTGAGGAGGCTGGCCGCCAGCACCTAAGTCGGGGGCAGCTCCGCTGAGCGTGCTTGTGTCCCATAGTTATTATGAATAATAACCATGAATCATGTACACGGAGTACCGTTACCAGGGGCTGTGCAGATCACACAGTGCTCTGGAGAGGGAGGTAAAAGCCAAATGATGAACTTCCATGAGTGAAGTCAGAAGAGGATGCTGTAAGGCGGGGGGGGTAGAGGGGTGG
>PVIU01007358.1:0-92476 GCA_004026605.1 Ondatra zibethicus
CCTAAATAGAACCCCAGCAGCACAGACACTGAGAGAAACAATTAATAAATGGGACCTCCTGAAACTGAAAAGCTTCTGTAAAGCAAAGGACACAGTCAACAAGACAAAACGACAGCCTACAGAATGGGAAAAGATCTTCACTAACCCCACATCAGACAGAGGTCTGATCTCCAAAATATACAAAGAACTCAAGAAATTGAACACCAAAAGAACACATAATCCAATTTAAAAAAAATGGAGTACAGGCCTAAACAGAGAACTCTCAACAGAGAAATCTAAAATGGCTGAAAGACACTTAAGGAAATGTTCAACATTCTTAGCGATGGACTAGACCTAAGTTTGAGTCTCAGCACCCACATCAGATAGCTCACAATCTCCTGTCACCCAAACCCCAGGGACTCAGACACTGTTCTGGTTTCCAGGGGTACCTGAACACCTCTCTCTGTCTCTTTGTCTCTGTCTCTGTCTCTCTCTATCTCTCTCTCTCTCACACACACACACACACACACGCACACACACACAAACACTAAATAAGTAAATAAACCTTTATCGATTATTTAAAAAATCATATCTATCTTTACAGCCATCATTAGGAGTTTTAAAAATCTCCTTGCAATCTGAAGAATGCTGCAGATTTTCTTGTCCCTTGATTGTTTTTTCAATGCACTATTTTGCAGAACTTCTCTCCACAGTATTTCAGCCAAATACAGTGGGCCAGCAGCCCTAGGAGCTGCCTCCTGCCTGCCAGAGTACCCCAGCAGGAAATACCTTCCTCACCCATAGCTGGTCTTCACCTCCAGATGGATGGCCTCTCTTGCTTCTTGCGTCACAAAAACAAGGAGCAAACACATATTCCAAAGTTAACTAAAAATGCAATAAATCACCATTAACAGCATAACCACTTCCTCTGTCCACAGATTTTTGTTTGTTCATTTGTCTTATAAGATCTATTCACTTTTATTTTATGTGTGGATGTTTTGCTTGCATAGATGTTTCTATACCACAGCCATGCAGGGCCTGCAGAGACCAGAAGATGTTGTAGGATCCCATGAAACTGGAGTTACAGTTGGCTGTACACTGCCATGTGGGTGCTGGGAATTGAACCTGGGTCCTCTGGAAGAGCAACCAATGCTCTCCACTACTGAACCATCTCTCCAGCTCAACCTGGAGATTTATTTTAAAACAAAAAGATTTATTTTTATTCTGTTTGCGTGTTTTGCCTACATATGGAATATATACCACACAGGTGCTTGGTACCTGAGAAGGCAAGAAGAGAGCATGAGTCTTCTGGCACTGGAGTTACAGATGGTTGTGAGTTGACGTGTGGGTACTGGGAACCAAACCTAGGTCCTCTGAAAGAGAAGCCTCTCTACCATTAAGCCGCCTCTCCAGGCCCTGTCCATATTACGTACTTAGTCAGCCCTTCCAGTCCTGCTCCACTCTGCCCAGCTGAGCTCTGTGCAGTTGATACAGGAAGCTGCATCCAAGACCCCTAACCCTCAGCCCGGACCCCTGATTTCTAGCCTAGCATAAGGCCACGCCATGCCAATCCTTCGTGGATGACACCGGCTGCAGGGCCCAGAAGCATCTGGCTCTTCGCAGGGCGGTAACAGTAGCCTGATTGCTTATTTCTTTCTCCTCTAAAGAGAATTGCTGGCATTCCACAGGAGCCATTTGCCATACAATACAGCACCTGGTGCTCAGGGGGAGGAAATAATTGATTATTCTGAAGAGTCTTCGCTCATCCTGCCAGCTGCAATGCGCGCAGAGAGCGGGGAAACCCTATCTTCTAAGGAAACTGCTCTCCCGGACACAAGCAAGCCGCTGAGAAAGTGATGACTGCATGCCAGGTACTGTACTCATGTTTCCATATTAACTCACTCGTCCTCAGAGCAGCTCCGTGCTGCAGGGGGTGACGGAGGGCTTTAGAGGGCACCAGGGTCTTTCTATGTAGTCTAGGCTAGCCTTAGACACTCCGTCTTTCTATGTAGTCTAGGCTAGCCTTAGACACTCAACTCCTGCCTCCATCTCTCAGGCGCTAGGGTTACAAGTCATACAACACATCCAGTATAAGGAGCCTTTAATCCCCGGCTTGGAATGCTGGGTGTTTGTGAAAATATACCCACTGTTTGCTAGTGCAATTAATTGTGCACTTATTAGTGTCATTCTCCTAAAGACTCAAACATTCCAGAGGACGTTATTGATTTTGGTCCGTTTACAGATGGGCTTGCGAATGCTCATACAGATGAGAATGGCCCACGGGAATTGGAACCCAGCAGCCTGGTTCCGGACTCTAGGCTATTGCCTCTGAGTCACACTGTCTTCCGGAAAGGCTATGGCCACCTAAGACGAAGGAGGCAGCATCGCTCCCCCCACCCCTACTGGTGGGAGGAGCTTCCGTGCAAGGAAGCCGGTCTTCACTCCAGCAGCCTGCTCCTTGATCATAGCTTGTTCTCAGAAGAACTTTAAGCCCAGTACCACAGGAATGCATCGCTGGGGTGGAAGAGGTAAAGTCGCCAAAACAGCCAAAAGGATAAGAACCACATCAGGAGGCCTGCAGTCAGGGAGCCAGTGGCAGGGCGTGAAAGGAACTAAAGGCAAAACTGAGCTAGGTAAACACAAAGCAGGTGGAGAGTTAGCCAGGGGGCCTGCAGGGAGAGAACCAAGGAGATTCTGGTGATGAGAGCTGCCACAGAGAAGCCCGACTTACCAGAGTCTTACCTTCTTTCCCCAAGGTGACTTTTAAGAAACTGAGATTAAAAATTATAAACACTGGAGCTGGAGAGATGATTGGGTGGTTAAGAGTGCTTGTTGCTCTTGCAGAGGACCTGGGTTCTTGTGTGGTCTACCTGCTCTCCTGAGATCCTACAGAACCAGCTGTGGCCTCTCAGCCCTCCTTAAGACACATGATAGCATGTCTTGTTCCATCATGCTAACAGTTCACGTGTGCATTGTACAAAGCATCCAGTCTCAGGGATGCTTCCCTAAGTTGTGAAAGAGACAGCAGGGGCTTAATTCTGCTTCTGTCAAGGTTTTTAATGACTCTTCGCTCAATTTCCACATTTATAAGATGGAAATCAAAGATTAGATTGTAGGCGAGGATTAATACAAATAGAAGTCTGACATACAGGTAAATGCCAACTATTACCCCCAAATAATTTCCTGACTGAACTCTCATTATTTCCACTCGACATTTTTCCTCATGAGGAATTCTCAGCCCAGTGTTTGTATGAAATAATTAGCATGCTCAAGAATTCTTTCTGTTCTGTGGAATTCACCCATTAAGCCTTATCACAATAGAATTGGTCCTAATTGCTAACTGGGGGTAATTTAATATGTCTACATAAATAAAAATTCTTATTAATAATTTCTTGTTTGACTTCGTTTACTCTTAGGAGACTGGAGACCTGGCTCAGAGTCAGTATCTCACAAAAAGCTTTGAGACAACATCAGTGAGGACAGAACAGTGTCCAGTTCATGCCTCTGAGGCCTGAACAAAGAACTGCAGGTGGTATGAGGAGAGCAACTCACTCCTCACCTAAAAAGCAACCACAAAACAGATGGGTTCTTCACTAGGCATGATAGAGATGCTATGTCAAAGAATCAGAAAGCTAAATACATTTTTAACGCTAGTACATTGTGACATTCTGGGGCTGCTGACCAGCTTCCTTCAGGCAGAAGTGTTTCCATGATGGAGACACATTTTTAGCATAATAAACCACCAAACTTAAGCAGCAGCACTGTCCCCACTAAGGAAGAACAAGGACCCACTGAGATGAACGGAGGAGACTGATCACCTTCTTCACCTCCTAGCACTATGCTTCCCTGGATAGAGCCTCTAAGGAAAGGAAAGGGGTGGAAAGAGAAGATCAGCAGCAGAAAAGTCTGTGGACCCCACCCCAGACTCCTAACCCCATGGGGTCAGAGAAAACTCAGTTAGGAAAGGAAAGAAATGTAGCTTGGCATCGTGTGGACTGTATGACCATTGCTACCTGGTGACCAGTTAGATTATCGGACACTGAGATTTGTCAGTTCTCCGGGCATAAGGCAATAACATTAACAGCTACTATTTATTGTTTGCTTCCTCTGCTCATGTCAAATAACAGGCTATCTCCTCTACACATCGTCATCCAGCCCGTGAGGTGGTATATTAGCTATTTTTACTGTGTTATAAGTTACCCCAGTACTTAACATCTTAAAACACCAATAAGAACTCCATGAGTTAGGAAATCTGAAGATGACGGGCTAATCGCTCGGGCTCAGAATTTCTCATATTATGGTTAAAATGGTAGCTGGAGCTTCTGTCACCTGCTAGAAGATCATCCTTTCATGACTGTCAAGATAGTACTGGTTGTTAGCAAGACACCACAGTTCCCTCCTTTATGGCCTGTGTGGAAGTGGAGAGAGACCTGTTTGTCCCCACAAGATGGCACCTGGCTTTATGTAGGACAAGAGATCCAAGAGAAGCAAGCCACTATACATTTGGTGAGTAGCCTTGGAAGCCACATTCTCTGTACTCTGCTGCTTCCGAGGGTCAGCCCTGCCCTATTTGTGAGTAATGACTAAGAAAAGGGAGTCACTGGAGAACATCTAGGAGCCAGAAGCAGTCCCAGTCGCAGCAGAAGAAAATGACACAGCGATTGGGCTGATTTGCCCAGAATCACAGATTGCTTTAGCAGAGCTGGGATCTGAGCCCCTGGTCTTGCTGACTCCAAAGCCAAGCAGAATGTGATAGTAACTTTTCACATCACTCCTGACAAAAGACACAACTTAGAGGAGCAAAGTTTTACTGAGCTCAGGGTTCCAGAGGGGTCTGTCCATGGTTGCTTGACCTTACGCCTTTGGGGGGAACCTCATAGTGGAAGAAAGATGCTGTAGAACTTGTCCTTTGGACCAAGAGGAAAGAGAAAAAGAGACTGTGTTCTCCTCCCCCCATCATTCCTTTGCCATGGTGCTGCTCTCATTCAGGATGGGTCTTCCTCCCTCAACCAATCCTATTTGGAAAAAAACTCTCACAATTCTACCCAGAGCGGAGCTGTCTCAATGCACTAGGAGCCTTCTGAACCCAAGCATGATAACGGTGAAAGTAGCCATCACACAGAGGCCATACTGAAGCCTGAAAAGTAACTGGATGCAGAAGTGAGTCAGGGCTGTATTACCCACAATGTAGTGCGCTAAGCATCTTGGGTCTTGGCCTCACATTTTGCAGCATTGCTTTCGTGGTAGAAAAACAAAAGAAGACAGCAAGAAATAGTCAAACTCAGAGCTGAGATTAATTAAATGGAAACAAAAAAAAAAAAAAAGGGGCTGGAGAGATGGCTCAGCAGTTAAGAGCACTGGCTTGTCATGCTCAAGTGAATTATCCTCCAAAAGAAACTCCATGGAACCAGATTCCGACGTAAAGCACAAGACGGTTTTTAACAGTCAAACCTGAGTTTGGACTTCACCTCCACCACATCAATGCAGTGGGTGAGGGGAGTGCAGCTCCAAGCACAGGGAAGAGGAGAACTTTTAAAGGGGAAATCCTGTAATCAAGGAGTTCATGTCCTGTCATCTTGAGATTGTGTAAGGAGGGCATGGGGTAAGGCAGTTTCTGAAGCCATTGGTCAGTTTTTGGGTGAGAAAAACCCTAACAAAGAGCCATTAATAACTGGCAAAGTATCTTCAAGGACAGGATGCCTCCTAGGAACATCTGAACTTCATTACATTTTATGGCCCTGATTCCTAGCTCCTTAATTGGTTATTTTCAGGGTATCCGTTCAAATTCTGCGATTGCAGCACATTTCTGAGCTGAGATCAGCCCCTGCTCATTATATGGCTTAAGATGAAGCCATTTCTTTAAAATGGAGTTTGCAAAGTCAGGAGCTCACAGGCTGCTCTTCCAAAGGACCTTGGTTCAATTCCCAGCACCCACATGGCAGTTCACTACTATCTACGGGGCATCTGACACCCTCAAACAGACACACATGCAGATGAGACACCAATGCACATAAAATAAAAAAAAATCTCCTTTTAAAAAGAAACAAAAAAAGAAATTCAAAGAATCAATAAAATGAAGAGTTGGTTCTTTGAGAAAATCAACAAGATTGAAAGACTCTCAGCCAAATTAACTAAAAGAGAGAAAATCCAACTTAATAAAATTAGAAATGAAAATGGGACATTACAACAGACATCGAGGAAACTGAGGCATAAAAAGGTACTTTAAAAATGTATACTGAAATGATCTGGCACGCGTGAGGAGAAAACACAAGAAGCGAACAAACCCACTTAGGAGTTTATGAGAGTGGGAAAGTGCACACAGGCCTGGGAAAAACGGTGTACAAAGAGTGAGAGAGAGAGAGAGCGAGGCTGCCTCTCCAAGGGGGGGGCAGAGAGAGAGCAAAGATGGCGCGTCCAGCTTTTAAAGGCTGCCTAGCACATGCACACAGGGGGAAGACGTGGCTATGTCACAGGCTGATGATGGGCAACCCAGAGGTGCAGCCTTATAGGTGGCTGAATAATTACATATACTCCACCAAACTGGAAAACCTGAAAGAAATGGATGGATTTTATGATATATACAACCTACTAAAGTTAATTCAAGATCAAATAAACTATTTAAACAGACCCATAACTCTAAGTGAAATAATTAAAAGTCTCCCAAGCCCAAAAATCTCAAGGCCAGAAGTATTCAGTGCACAATTCGATCAGAACTTCAAAGAAGAATTAACACCAATACCCTTCAAATTATTCCACAAAATAGAAACTGAAAGGACATCAGCTAATTCTTTTTATGAGGTCTCAATTACCCTAAACCACCCAAAGACAACAAAAAAGAAGATTATAGGCCAATATTCCTTATTAACATAGATGCAAAAAATTCTCAATAAAATATTTGCAAACCAAATCTAAGAACACATTAAAAAAAATCATCTACCATCATCAAGTAGGCTTTATCCCAGAGATTTGGGAATGGTTCAACATACATAAATTGATAAATGTAGCCCACCACATAAACAAACTAAAAGACAAAAAGCATGTGATTATCTCATTAGATACAGAAAAGATCCTTGGCAAAATCCAACATCCCTTCATGATAAAAGCCCTAAAGAGACTAGGGATACAAAAACCATACCTCAACATAATTGCTGTGAAGAGACACCGTGACCAAGGTGGCTTATAAAAGAAAGCATTTAATTAGGGGCTTGCTTACAGTGTCAGAGGGTGAGTCCATACCCATCATGGCAGAAAGGGGAGCATGGTAGCAGGCAGGCAAGCATAGTGGTGGAGGGATCACAGTTGAGAGCTTAATTGTTGAGGTAACCACAAGGCAGAGAGAAGGGGGAGAGAGAGAGAGAGAGAGAGAAAGAGAGAGAGAGAGAGAGAGAGAGAGAAAAGAGCTTACTGGGAATGGCTCTGGTTCCACTGAACCTCAAAATCTACCCAGTGACACACCTTCTCCAATAAAACTTTTCTCCTAAGGCTTCCCAAACAGTTCCAGCAGTTGTTGAACTAACATTCAAATGCACAAACCTATGAGGCTCATTCTCATGCAAATCACCACAATAATAAAGGTAATTGACAACAAGCCTACAGCCAGCAGCAACTTAAAGAGAGAAACTCAAAGCCTCTCCATTAAAATCAGGAGCAAGACAAGGATCTCTGCCCTCTCCATACCTACTTAGTGTAGTACTTGAGATTTTAGGTAGAGAAATTAAGACAACTTAGGGATATCAAAGCAAAACAGATAAGCAAGGAAGAAGTCAAAGTATCTTTATTTGCAAATGATGTGATTTTATACATAAAAGACCTTAAAAACTCTACCAAGAAACTTCTGAAGATGATAAACACCATTAGCCAAGTAGCATGATACAAAATTGAGTAGCCTCCTTATATACAAATGACAAATGGACCGAGAAAGAATTTTTAGAAACAGTATCTTTCACAATAGTCTCAAAAATAGTATTTGTTTTTTCCCCTAAGCCCATGGCCTACCCAGCTTCAGGTTCTTGGTCATTTTAGCAGTATCAGGTATGGGTTCCATCTTACGGAGTAAATCTTAGAGTTAGTCAGAAAGTGATTAGTTAATTCCATAACATTTGTGCCACTATTGTATCAGTACAACCTGCAGGCAGGGCACTGTTGTAGGTCACAAGATTGTAGCTGGGGGACATTGATTGTCTTTCTCCTCTGATGACACAGAGAGCACTTCCAGCACCATGAATGCCAGTCAGTAGGGATGAAGTTTCTACTTAGGTACCAGCTCTGCACCCCATTTTTAATTGGCTTATTTATTTTCTTCATGTTCAGGCTTTTTTCAGGTTTTTTTTTTTTGACACTAACTGTAATGGTAAAAGTAAAATGCTGTGGATCCCGAGTGGCTGCAGCGGGCAGCGGGCCATGAGACCACGCTGCAGGTCCAGAGTGCGGGCAGGCAGCAGGCAGCGGGCCCCAGAGCAGCCAGTCCCAGGCAGGAAAGGCCCACGAGCCACACCCAGGTCTCTGAAGGTGGCTGGTCCCGGGCAGTGAGTGAGAGACAGATGGATAGGCACGCCATGCAGAGTGAGGTTGGATATTTATTTAGCAGGTTATCGAGGGAGAAGAGAGGAGGGGAGAAGAGCAGAGAGAGAGTGAGAGACAGAGACAGACAGACAGAAGGGGGAAGGGGAGAAGTGGGGAGAAGCAGAAGCTGCCTCTTCAAGAGGGAGACAGAACGGAAGAGACTCAGGCTGCAAGCAGGAAGGAAGATCTGCCTGCCTCAGTGGAGGGGGTGGAGGAGGGAGTGGGCGTGGCATGTCTCTTAAAGGGACAAGACAGATCATTACACTAACCATCTATCAGATGTAGAATTGGTAGAGATGTTTTCCAATTCTGTATGTTGCTACTTTGCTGTAATGCTGGTGTCCTCTGCTTTACAGAATATTTTCAGCTTCGGGAGGTCCCTTTGGTAATTGTTGGTCTCACTGTCTGTGCTGTCAATATCCTGTTCAGAAAGTCATTTCTTGTGTCAGTGAATTCAAGCATATCCCCACTTTCTGGTCTGTGAGATTCAGGTTATCTGGTCTTACACTGATGTCCTTGATCCATTTGTAGTTGAGTTTTGTGTAGTGATAAATATGAATCTATCTTCATTCTTCTACATGCAGACATGCATTTTGACCAGCACCATTTGTTGAAGATGTTGTCTTTTTTTCCAGTGTATAGTTTTGACTTCCTTGTTAAAAGTAAGGTGTCCATTGGTAGGACGAACCCCATACAGCCTCAACCCTACACTAAGAACTACAGGCAACTAAGAAATGCTGAGAAGGCCTAGAGGAAAATCAAATACTATTGCTCTGCTAAAGGAACACAGCAAGAAAATGGCTCCTTTCTAACAGCATACTGCTACACCCACGGATCAGTTCCTCACTTGGCCCTCGTCAGAGAAGCTTCTTCTTGCAGTAGATGGGAACAAATAGAGAGCCACGCTGGACAATGGGCAGAGAGTGAGAGTCTTTGGAGCACCCAGTCATAAATGGGATGTCTTCATCAAAGCCCTCCCTCCAGGGCTCAGGGAGCTATGCAGAAGAAGAGGTGGAAAGATTATAAAAGCCAGGGCTGGAGAGATGGCTCAGCGGTTAAGAGCATTGCCTACTCTTCCAAAGGTCCTGAGCTCAATTCCCAGCAACCACATGGTAGTTTACAACCATCTGTAATGAGGTCTGGTGCCCTCTTCTGGCCTGCAGGCACACATGTGGACAGAATATTGTATACATAATAAATAAATAAATATTTTTTAAAATATTATAAAAGACAGAGGGGATGGATGAGTCCAAGGAAACAGTATCTTCCAGACACAGCAGGACTGATGCCCATATGAACTTACAGCAACTGTGACAGCAAGCACAGGGCCTACACAGATTTAAGCCAGACCAAGTACCAGTGGCAAAAGGAGAGCGTTTCCATATGCCTATAAAATAGTGATGCAGGACACAGACAGCTCCCACCACTAGCCAGGCTATCTACAGTTATTACCTGCTTGCAAAGGAAAACATCAGTTTTCTCCAGTGGAGTCTCACTGGGTATATTAAGCACATGTCAGAGGAGGTCAAATGCCCAGCAGTAATTGGTCAACACAAAACAAACTTAAGGGTATTTTTGTAAACATTTTGTTTTGTGTGAACTTTTTTTTCTTATAGATTTTTGCTTGCTTATTTTTGCTTGCTTGATTCTTGTTGTTTTGTGAAAGTTTTGGTGTGTTTCTTGTTTTGCTGGGGTTTTTTTGTTTATTTTAAAGAGAGAAAGAAAAGAGAACATAAATTTGGGAAAGTAGGTAGGTGGGGAGGATCTAGGAAGAAATGGGGGAGAGGATCAAAATGTACCACATGAAAATTCTTTTCAATAAAAAAGTTTAAAGAAATAAAAAATAAATCCCAGATGCCTGACTTGCACATTTTGGTACACACCCTGTAATAAAATGGGAATTGTCTGCATCACCAGTATCCACCCAGACATCCATCTGCAGAGAGTGATGGAAATGTGGACTTAATGTAGAGCAAGAGTCCCACTAATTGATAGCCACCAAATTGCTAACAAGTCAATTACTGATGCTTCAGAAGGAGAGCTGTGCCTGGCACTCTCCTTCTGCATATCAATGAGCTCCTCAAGTTTGAAAAGTTCTTAGCCTTTGATCATGAAAAATTAAATCTCTCTCTACACCACTTCTCAATTTCCTATAAATCTGCAAAATGACTCATTACCAAGGCAACTATGTGAAGACCGAAAAACTGGAAATGCACAAGTTTCCCAAATCCCACGGTGTTCAATGCACTTCAGAATCCTCAGATTCAGATTACAATGTTCCTTCGTTTGGGTGGAAATGCTTCGGGAATGGTTTATATGTCTTTTGTTATTTCTGCCAGTTTTTTCCAGCTTCAATTCTGAGCACAATAAAAATTCATTTTTCTGTCATTATGATTATCTGAATGAACACTTACTCCTACATACTTATAAAATAGTGATAATTAGCATTCATAAGAAAGACTCCAAGACAGCCAGCCCCTGAGGTTGCTGAATTTGCCAAAGCTAAAGGAATCAGGTGTCACTATCAAATGGGCTTTGATGTGCTTTGGAAACAAATATATACATATGTGACAATAATTACTTACTACCTGTTTAATCTAAACATGCCAGTCTCTGCCTAAGATATAAATAATGGAAAATTTGACCTTTAAAGGGAAACTGAGGTTGTAAAATATAAACAACTCTTTCATCCCCAAACTATTTTCTAAAAGCACGCTATTAAATGTCAACTTTGTTAAGATTTCTATCATATATTTTATGTATACTCTCTAACGTTTGGATAGTTCATCTGTGAGCCCTTTAAGTTTAAAAAAAAAAGATTGAGCCAGGTGTGATAGCCCATACCTATAATCCCAGCACTGTAGAGGTTGAAACGTGAGGATTTCTATGAGTTCCAGCCAGCCAGAGCTACATAGAAAGACTGTCTCAAAAAAGTTAGATATTTGGGGCTAGAGAGATGACTCAATGGTTAAGAGCAGTAGCTGCTCTCTTAGAGGACCTGGGTTCAATTCCCAGCACCCACATGGCGGTTCACAACTGTCTGTAACTCCAGTCCCAAGGGATCCAATGCCGTCTGCTGGTCTCTGCCGTCACTGTAAGCACATGGTGCACAGACATACATGCAGACAAAACACACCCACACGCATAAAATAGAAGGAGAAAATATTAGATATTTATTATCATTAGAAAATATTTAATCAGAATATGAGGATAGATGAATCTACAAACCAATTTGATAAGTGCTGGATTTTATAATGAAATGTGTGGTGAGTAAGGAAGACAGCCGAACCCACTGGTCAAAAACCCACCAAACATGATTCTATGGGCTTGGTCCTAACATGGCTTGTAAATGGAGTCTTGAACATTTTTTTTATTATAAACACACTAAAGATTTCAGAAAAACTCTATCTCCCATTTACTTTATTTAGTCTAAGCGGGTTCTTCAAACTTCATGTGTTGAAAATTTCCCTTGTATGTGATTACTTTATTTAGTCTAAGCTCGTTCTTCAAACTTCATGTGTTGAAAATTTCCCTTGTATGTGATTAGGTCATAAAGATGAGACTCATGAGTGGGCTCAGTGCCCTTAAACAGGGGGTCCAGGGGGGTCTAGCTTGCACCTTTTGCCGTGAGGACAACAGTAGGAAACAGGAAGAAGAGAGGGAATGCTCACCGCCCAGAATCTGTTACAAACTTGACGTTTCCTCTCTGACTTTAAAAGGCTGAAAGAAAAAATTTCTGATGTTTATAGTTACTTAGCCTGGGGAATTTTGTAATAGCAGTTTAAATGGACGGACACACAGCTCCACCCAAATATCAAATGTAGATCTCAGTGTTTACTGTAACCTCAAACGATTGAAAGTGTAAATTCCTGCTATAGTGAAAATATTGATGGCTAAACAAAAATATCACATGCATTTTTTTGTAACCAATAGCCATCAGATACCATGCTGTCCTCTTCCTTCTCCCAGCCTGGTCTTTGATTGATGCTGGTATGGTGGTGCACACCCAAAATCCACTACTGAGGGGGTGAGGCAGAGGAGTCATGAGTTCTAGGCCAGCCTGGGCTAGACAGCAAGACCATGAGTAAGAAAAGCAATAAACAAAAATACGCACTCTATCAAGATATCACACAGGAAATAATCGCATATAATCATTATTTCTGTGAGCTAATAAGTATGTTTATTTACCAATTATTTGTATTCAAACTTTGTATTTCTAGATATCTAAACTAGTAAATTCCCCTTGTCTCACACTTAATAAAAACCAGGCAATTTGTCAATAATCGATTTGCACTGAAGTAGTCCTTATGCTGTGAAGACCCAGATATGTCCCTGGCATTGGCCATTTTGGATATACTATAAAATGCCCATTCACCTCTTTTTCCAATTTTCTGTGTGAAGGTCCAGCTTTTCTTTTCAGTTTGTAGGATTTTCTTTATATATGTGTTCTAGACACCAATCCTTTGAAAAACTTACTATTAAAAATATCTTTTATTCTATGGCTGACTTTTCACTCTCTGATGTCTTTTGATAACTAGAAATTTTAAATTTTAATATAATCTTATTTTTTAACTTATACCTTGTTTAAGAAAGTCTTTCTAGCCAGGCGGTGGTGGCACAGGCCTTTAATCCCAGCACTCGGGAGGCTGAGGCAGGCACAGCTCTGCGAGTTCAAGGCCAGCCTGGTTTTCAGAGCATAGTTCCAGGACAGCCAGGGCTATGCAGAAAAACCTGTCTTGAAAAGCAACAAAAACAAACAAGTCTTTTTAACCCCCAGGATGTAAAGATATTCTTGTGTGTTCTGCTAAAACCTTTACTACTTCACCTCTCATATTTAGGTCAACAAATTGCCTGAAATTGATTTCTCGTGTGAGGCCGAAAGCGGAAATGTATTCACCCTCCACCTATCTGGGGGCAGCCAATCAATGCTCTGCTCCGGAACTGCCGGTGACAGTTGCCGCAGAGCTGGGCTCCGCTGAAGTGTGTATGTTGGCTTCTTTGGAGCCGGAAGGAGTTGTGGAAGAGCTGTCACTTCTCTTATCTCTTTCTCAGAGGGCAATATCCCGATTTTTCCTTGTTTTTCAGTTCTTAGAAGATAAACAACATCATGTGAGTAAAAATCAGAAAAAGAGCAACTGGCCAACAGCAGTGCTTCCTAATCTACAGGCCCAACACTGTGGAATGTAAACTCTGCAATTAAGGAGAGCAGTTCCCTGTAGTACAGCACTGATGACCAAACCTCTACCTGCTATTCATGGGCAGACTGTTAACCTCCCTGAACTGGCCATTCGGGCAACGCCCTCCTCCCTCCTCCCTCCTCCCTCGCCACTTCCCTGGTGTTGCCTAGGTTACTCCCCTCAGGTACACAGGAGAAACTGCAGGCCTGTACGTGAGAGAAGGGAAGGGGAGTGACGAAAGTATGCAAGGCTCTGGCTCACAAAGAGGGACCCTGACTCTAGCCTCTCAGTGTCCACCTCAACAAGAAGACCTTAGCCAAGTCACCAGCTATCTGAATCATGTTCTCTTGATTTTGAAACAAGCTGGTTAAGAAATCTCAACAGTCTTTTCCATCTTGCCTGATTCTGTGAAACTCAAAACAGCACTGAATTCAAGCAATAACTATGAAAAGAAGTATGTCTTAAAAGCAAATGTGCTTCAAAGAACATCTTCAGTCTTCAACGTTTGATAATTGATAGTTCTCAAACCAGCAAGACAATTGCTATATGGGATTAAAGTAATAAGAATATCTAATGCCCACACAGAGCCACCAAGTTCAGTTCTTCTTTTCGAGTAAAGAAATTCCGGTTCAGAGAAATCATGTGCTACCTTGTGGGTGAGCCCTGGTCCTCTGGCTGCTCCATGCTCATTGTAATAAGAGGCATGGATGAACTCTGGTAGCTTTAGTCATCTTTGTGTGGCATGCCCACATTGTTCCTGGAATTCCAGAAAATGCCCTGTGTCTTATTCCTTTGTAGCTAGCTCTTCCTGGAAGGACCTGAGGAAAACAGCCAGCTGATTGAGCCAGCCCATGGGCTCCTTTCCCAGCTCAGACCTGGAGCCCAGCAAGTGGAGACAGAATTGGAATGAAAGTTGCCACCTAAGAAAACTGAGACAGGGAAGCAGACAGACTGATCTCAGCAGGCTGAGATTTCATTATTGGAAGAGCAAGGGCCCCAACCTTTCTGCAGGATGAAGGTTTCCTGCATTTGGGGGGCGGGGAACATAAACATGCACAGGTAGCCACCGCGATGTTACAGCTACTTATTGGGCTTTGACTGGAAGCACAGTGGGGTGGTTTTTTTTTTTTGTTTTTTTTTTTTTTGGCTAAGGGCTATTGTCCCAATTCTTTGTGACCAAACATACTTTAACTGTGGAAGGGCAAAAAGAAGGGGGAGAGGATGTAGTTTCAGGCAGGTTTCTTCCTGAAACTGGAGGGGAGTTGATGGTCACAGTGGTGGAGGGAGCATGTTGAGGTACCTCCTAGCTAGGATAGGGGCTGGTAGTTTTTGGTCATGAAAAATTCAGTGGAAATGAAAGCTTCTAGTCTTTGTTAGAGGAATTTAATAAGACAACAGAAAAGGTAAGGACCATAGAGTAAAGTCAGTACAGTCATAATGACCGGGCTTGCCAATGGGGCCGACCAGGTCTCCAAGCAGTCAGAAGTGCCCAACCTTCCAGAAAGTTGCCTGCCCTTCCTCTGTTTTCAATTCTCTCTAATAACTGTTTAGTGGTTTCCTGTACGAGGTCAGTTTAGTTTGTGTAAGAATAGGACAGTCATCAAGCCGAGTCCTCAGAGTTTGGGGAGGACCACAGCAGCCAGGGAATCCACTCAGTTTTGTAGGGTGACTCTGCAGGGTTGTATCACAGTCAGGTCTTCCTTAATCTGATTGGCCAGTTGACTGTGTGGTACCTGCTGTACCCTAATACTGTTGTATGGGTGGCTATTGTAGGGTGAGAGTCGCTGGAAGGGCTTACATGGAACCTTTTGTTTGGACCGTAAGGGGCAGTTCCGTACTTAAGAGAGAGTGAAAACGTCTGAGGATAATGAGGAGGAAAGGCGTTTTCCAGCGGGGAAGCCAGAGTGGGAGGGAACTGAAGAAAGCTATACATAGGAGGAGGCTTGCGGTCGAATTTTTGTCTGGTCCATGTGGTTTTGGCCCTGTCTAGTTAGGATTTGTTGGTGCAGAAGCGGCACTGTCCTCAGAGGAAGGCACAATCCCATCTTTAGCCGCGGTCACATCTAGTCGTGGAGTACTGCAGCAGCCGTAGATCCAAGCTGGTCCTGATGCGTCGTAAGCTGATCTGAGATTTCTCTGAGGCTCCTGAGCGCTGGTGAGACAGAAAGGCTCACTAATGTAGGAAAGGCGCTAGTCCAGTTGTTTCAGTTCCAAGTTCCAAAAACAATGTCCGGAGTGGCCAAACGAGGGATGAGTTGGATGGAGTTGGATTCCCCCAAATTACAGGCTATTTATAAACACTGTAGGAAAGTCACATCAGGACTCACATTTTACAACAACCTCCAGCAGTTTTTAATTTGTTTATGGAAGAATAAAGGCATAAATACAGAACAGTACACAAATGTAGAGCCTGGCACATTTTTCTTCTTTTAATTTTATTTTGTTCTTTCCTGTATATAGGTGTTTGGCTGCCACATTCTGTCTGTGTACCTCATGCACGCAGTGCCCAGGAGGCCAGGAGAAGACATTGGATCCCCTGGGACTGGAGTCACAGATGGTTGTGAGCAGCCATGCGGGTGCAGGGAATCAAACCTAAGTCCTCTGGAAGAGTTGCCAGTGCTCTTAAGCCATAGCCCCAACCCTGTATTTTTCTTTAAAATATTTTTAGATTTTTTTATTTTGTTTTATGTATAAGAATGTTTTGCCTGCATGTATATTTGTTTACTGGGTGTATGCCTGGTACTGGTGGAGGTCAGAAGAGGATTTCAGATCCCCTAGAATTGGAGTTACAGAGGGCTGTGAGCTACCATGTGGGTCCTGGGAACTGAATCCAGGTCCTCTGAAAGAGCAACAAGTGTTCTTAATGTGATCCATCTCTCCAGCCCCCCAGCCCTATTTTTTTTTAATAAAAATAATATACCATTGTTGCAAGCATCTATGGTGAACAACAGAACCATCACCAGCTTAAACCTTCCCCAAGGCACAACCTTTTCCAAGTGACGTACTAAATGAGATGACAAGGGGTCAAAAAGTACAGTTAAGTCAAGAACGGAATCTAGACCGAGAAGGCCGACTGTGAAGGGGATAGCGTCCTGAGAGATGAGGCATCTTGTTCCAAGACTTACTGCTAGCGATGCACATTGGATTTACCCAGTTTTGTAGTTTAAACAAGGAATTTTGTGTTCACCTCTTTTCATGCAACATTTTTGCCTGCAGCTACAATTCTTTCATTCCAGTTGCTACATTCTTTCTGTAAGTACACACTTTGCTTACCATCCTTCCCATGGCCAGTGTGATATTATCCCCCCTAGAGCTGCCCCACAAGTGGTTTACCAAAGGATTACCCGTGGCATGGCAAAGATGTTTGCCCAGTAGTTTTGAAGGTAAATCAGCAGTATATAACCAATACACTAGAGCAGTAGTTCTTGACTATCAGCGTGCACTGAAAGCCCCTGGAAGGAGCCCCAGAATAGAGATTTCTAGCCTCATCCCAAGGGTGTTTGGTTCAGTGGGTCTATGGTGGCCTTGAGAACCCTCGTTTCTAACAAGTTCCCTGGGTATCATCAAAACTGCTTGTTTAGCAACCACATATTTCCTCCCTCTGTGGGTGCTTATCAGTGTTTATTAATGTATAAAATATTAGGTTTTATTATATTTTCACATATCTAATAAAGGTACATCGGTCATATGTATCTCCCTTATCACCAATGGTTATCCTCTCATCCTCTGGTCCCCTCCTGCCTTCCTGTTCCCGAGGACACCCCGTTCAACTTGTATGTCTTGTTCTTTTTAACACTCTACACATGAGAGGAACCATGCAATATTAGTTTTTTTGCATCTTTCTTTCACACACACACACACACACACCACACACACACACCACATGTTCTCTATCGTTCATTCATTGGTGGGCACGCAGACTGATTTGTGTCTTGGGCGTTGTGAATAAATACAATAAAATGAGTGTGCATGCTTCTTTGACAATTACAGAACTGGAAAGATTTTTAAAGCCTTGCTTCTGTAGAACTCGCTACTACGGAAGCATGCTTGCACAGTGAATGGCACCAGTGGCCTCCAGCAGCCTTCAGTACCCAAACTCATTCTCCAAAGCTCTGCAGCATTGGAGCACTCTTAGACAGAAATTCTTCCTTCCCTCTGGGAAGAACGGATAGGGCTTTTCAGGTTGTAAGAAACAGGGGCCCCGACAGGTTTCCTCGGGTGAACTGACATTTAGAAAGAGAAAGACTAGAAAGGAAGTCTTACACAGCCTCGCACTCCAGCTTGCTGCAGGTGCATTTGCCGAGCCTAGCAAGCAAATGAGTTCCCTGGGAATCTTATGATCCTCAGTCTGAAAGCTGAAGGTGGAGCTCAATTCCCTTTAATTCTTTTCTATTTTATTCATGTTACTTACTTTTTTGCTAGCAGACAAAGTAATGGGTTTCATATCACATCTCCAAGCATATATTGTTCTGCTTCATGCATTCCTTTCTCGGCTGCCTCCTTTCCCCAGCAGCCCATCTTTCTGCTTCCCTTTCTCCTCTCCCCAGTTGGTTCAAACTTCTGCTTTTTTATTCCCTGTACTCAGTTACCCCACTTCCCACCTACATTAAGATATCTTCCTCCCATCTCATAACAGCCTTTCTAGTTTCATGATCTCCACACAGACATACACACACTCACACTGGCACATATGCAGATACACACAAATACATACAGGCACATGTGCACACGCACATGCATGCACACACAGACACATACACACTGGCACATATGCAGATACACACAGGAACATACAGGCACATACACAGATACATGTGCACACACACACGTGGACAGACAGACAGACAGATGAACAGATATCCAGTTCCATCCATTTCTATGCTAGGGAAAAACCAAATACTATTGTTCTATTAAAGGAACAGAGCAACAAAATGACTCCAGCTGACATCCTGCTACACCCATATGTGAGTGTCTTGCTCAGCCGTCAGTGAAGAAGTTTCTTACCACAGTAGATGGGAACTAATACAGAGACCCACAGCTAGACAATGTGCAGAGAGTGAGAGACCTTAGAACACTCAGTCCTAAATGGGATGTCTCCATCAAATCTGTTCTCTTAGGGCTCAAAGAACCATGAAAAAGAGGAAGCAAGAAGACTGTAAGAGCCAGAGGGTATGGAGGACACCGAGGAAACAATGTCTTCTAGATGCAACAGGACTGACACACACACATGAACTTACAGAGACTGTAGCAGCATGCATAGGGCCCATGCATGTTCAAGCCAGACAGTGCTGAGAGACAGAAGGGGATACAATTTCGCAAGCCAGGAGCTACCTCTAATTGACAGCTAAGGAAAAAAAATAGTTTTCTACAGAGTCTCACTGGGTATACAAACCACACTTAAGGGCAGGCCCCATGCCCAGCAGGAGAAGGACAGCACAAAACAAGCCCAATGGTATTTTTGGAGATGTTTTGTTTAATAATGCTTTTTTGAGCATTTCTTAATCTCACTGGTCCTTTGCTTGTATATTATGATTTATGATTTTGTGTTTTTATGGTATGTGTGTATGTGTGCGTGCACACGTGTGTGTGTTTCTTGTGCTTTTCATTCTTGTGGGTTTTACTTTAGTTTATTCTGGTTTATTTGCCTTTTTTATTTGCTGTTTGTTTTCTAAAGAGGAAGATAAAGAAAGCTGGCATGATTTCTGTTTCTATAATCCCTTCGGCTTATGTTTTCTTTATTTTTTCTACCTCAGTTTTCAAGACCTGAATAGTTTCTGTTATATGTTTGAGTTCTTTTTCTTGGCTTTCTTTAAGTGATTTGCTAATATCTTCCAATTTTTTGTTGTTTTTTCTTCCATTTCTTTAAGGTAATTTCTCAATTCATCTTTAAGAATTTCAGATATTCTTTTGTGGTTATTTTTTAGATCATTTTCTTCTGGGTCATCCATATTTGGTTGTTCAGGTCTTACTTTTGTAGGGTCTTTGGCTTTCACTGGTATTGTGTTGCTCTTTGTGGTGTAGCTTGTGATCTTGCCTTTTCTACTCATCTTTTCCTCTAATAGGTGTGGTTGGTGCTGTCTGAGATTCTGTTGAATAATCCTCTAGGTGCCAGTAGATCAAAAGCTAAGATGGTTTTCTTCGTGGTACAGTCAGTGTCACAGTTCTAGTTACCCCGTTGGTTATTCCTGTTCCTGGAGGTAGCTCAGTGCTCCTGTGTTTTGGTCTGCTTCCTTGGGGTTTGCTGTCTCAAGCCTACTTTGGTCTAGGCTGCTGGCTTTGATCTGTTTCTGTAAATCTTGGTCTGGATCTCCTCTTGTAGATGTCCCTGGCTTGGAGTTAGACCTGTTCTGGTGGAGATCTCTGGATCTGGTCACTGGTTCAGTCCTGATCCGGGTTTGCTCCTGGCTTCTGCTCCTGGTAGAGTTTGTTCTCTCTTTGTCTTAGGTAACTGGTTCAGTCCCACTCTGGTTCCAGTGGAGGTCACGGGCTCTGAGTCAGGTCGTTGGCTCAATCAGTGTCTCAAGACTGGGTTGGCTCCCAGGGCTGGATTTGCTCCTGGCTTCTGCTCCTCCTGGATCTTGTTTCCTCCAGCTCTCTCTGTCCTAGGAGTCTCATTCAATTCCACTCCTGTGGAATTTGTTGCCTAAGGTGGAGTTCCTTGCCTCAGGGCAACTTTGTCTTAGGTTACCAGCTTTGACCTGTATCTGTAAACCCTGGCCTGGGTTCCCTCCTGCAGAAAGAAGTCCCTGGGTTGGAGTTGGGCCTGGAAAGGTTTCTGGTTCCAGTCTACTGCCTGGGAGGTTCTAGGCTCGGGTGCACAGGGGACCTGATTGCTTCCTCAGAGGTCTCAGACTCATGCTGGGACCCACAGGGGTTCCAGGTTCCTGCCTATTCCCTTTGATGTCCCAATCCAATGCCAGAACCCACAGGGGACCTGGCTCAGGCCTACTCTCTCTGAGGTCCCAGATTCGGGCCTGGCCCTGTTGAGATCTCTGGTTCTTGCCTACTCCCTCAGAGGACCCAGCCTCAATCACACCCAGGCTGTTGGGGGTCCTGGCTCCAGCCTAGTTCCTGGGTGGTCCTAGACTCTTGCCCAGACCCACAGGGGTGTTGGCCTACGTCCACTCCCTTGAAGGTCCCAGATTCACGTCCGGACCCTCAGCAGTCTCTGGCTCTGGCTCACTCGCTCAGCGGTTACTCCCTTGTACCTGTTCTGGTGGAGATTGCTGACTCTGGATCTGGTCATTGGTTCATTCCTGATCCGCTGGTGTCCCGGGACCGGGTTTGCTCCTGGCTTCTGCTCCTAGTGGAGCTTGTTCTCTCTGTGTCTTAGGTAACTGGTTCAGTCCCACTCCGGTTCCGGTGGAAGTCAAGGACTCTGAGTCAGGTCATTGGCTCAATCCTGGTCTGCCAGTGTCCCAGAACCGGGTTGGCTCCCAGGGCTGGATTTGCTCCTTTCTTCTGTGCCCGGTGGAGCTTGTTTCCTCGGCTCTAGGAGTTTTCTTATTCACCAGTCTTAAAAGCTAATTTTGCTGGATCTATTACTGGATTGGCAGGGCATGAAATGCAGTCACACTCTCCTTGGGCTCTGAGGGTTGGTGATGAGAGACCTGTTGTTATTCTGTTGTTTACAGTCCTTGTATTTTTTTTTTTTTTTACATCTAGACTATAACATGCTATGGAGACATTCTTCTCTGATCATCATATCTATTAGCAGTTATCCCATATGAATGGTTATTTCTCTGCTTAGATTTGGGGCATTTTCTGCTATAATTTCATTGAGGACATTCTTTGTGTCTTTGGTGTTTATTTCAGCTCTCTTGTGGTAATTTGTGATTTGGTCTTTCAGTCATATCTAGAAGTTCTTAGAATCTGTGGCCTGACCATTTATTTTTTTCTTATCAATATTTGAATACAATGCTGCCAGCCTCACCCTTCAGCCCTGATGTTCTTTCTTTGACTTGGTGGTGCTTCCCACGGCGTTTCTATGTTAGGCACTGGGTTTCTATTTCTAATATTTCTATGTTGCTTTTTTTCAAATCTCAGTTTCCTTGCTGAGTTCTCCCCCCCGTGTTGCTGACCTTTACTTCTGTACTGATAATGTCCTCGTCCTTCTTGCCAACTTTCCCCTCTGGGTTATTGACTTCCACCTGCTTGTCTACATCCTCTTTCAAATCCTCAACCGTTTAAAACGTAATTTCGAAAGCTTCGTCTGCTATTTCATCTGCTTCCTTATCTCAGAGCTCAGTGAAGGAGCTGAATCTTCTAGAGGAGTGATGTGGCCTTTCCATGTTTCCTGTGGTGTGTGCATTTCTTGGTTGAAGCCTCTCTTCTGGATTTGGGGAGTGATGTTCTCGTTGAGCAGCCTCTGGCTAAACTCCCCAGGACCACTTGGTGAGGAGGACACAGACCGCTGCAGCGCTGCCAGCGTCAACCAGCACATGACACTGGCACAAATCAGTTACGGCCACCAACATCATCAGTAAGCCTAGAGCTAAAGATAGCGAAGTTGGAGGGGGTGCTATGAAGGGAGAATTATTTACGGACAGCGTGGAATGGTAAATGAGGTAAAAGAAAGAGACAAGCTGTGGAGAATCGGGCTTAATAAATGAAAGGGAAGGAGGAGGGGAGTGGAGAAGAGCACTACAAAAAAGAAAGACCAAGAGATTAGAAACGTTAAAAAAAAAAAACAAAACAAAACCAAACAAGAAACAAACAAACAAAATATTTCCCAACAGTTCAAAAACAAAACTAGATAAATTTAAGAAGGAGAGAAAAAAACTAAAAACATAGCTAACAAGATAAGGTGCCTCGTAGTGCTGTGGCTGCGTCCATGCACCCTAAGCCTGTGGGGAACACCTTCCTGCTGAGACAGCTACACAAGGAGCACTATGTAGGGTGGTCTGGGGAGGATGAGGATTCACACAACCCACAGAATGAATACTTCAATGTGGGCAGCAGAGGCCTCCGCGAACACAGGTCTGCAGGACATCAGACTCCTGTCCAATACCAATTCCCCAATAATAACAACCGAAGGAAAGACAAGCTCTTGACTGACCCTCCGGCTGGCAGTGTCCACTTCCCAGAAGACAGAGTCTGCTCTTTTGTGTGCTTTTGATTCCTTTTCTCCTACACACTTAGCAGGATTTGGAATGCATTGTAGTTTTGATTTTTTTCCCATGTTTTTGTTCTGTCCTTTCATCAATTTATTTAGTTTTGGTTTGCTTTCTTTTTTCAGTTTCTTTTTCCTTTTGTGTTTCCATGATTTCCTCCTCACTATGACATTTTTTGCATTTCCCCTTACTTCACTGGCTTGTGCTTTGTTTGTTTGTTTTCCTTCTTAAATTCATCTTGCCTGAAAGTCATCTTTTCTGGTATTACTAACACTTTAGGTGACTATACAACATAATGGTGTTCGTATAAAATTAATTATCATGCTTACGTGTTTTTATAACTTGTTCTCCACCGCCCCCTCCTCAGCGCCATGCCGTTTCTAATTTCACTTCTTCTCAAAGAGAGTCTCTACCCGTGCTCACCATGTGTATTCCATTACTCCCTCCCCCTCATTTTATTAAGATCACTTCCTCTCATCCCATGATCCCTCTTCTAGTCACATGACCTTCACACATACACGCATGCACATATACATCTCTAAGTTCATACATTACTGATCTGAATGTGGTTTGTTTCATTTGACATAAGAAAACATAACAGACTCAATCTCCATCAAAACCCCAGTGGCATTCTTCACAGAACTGGAAAAAAAAATCTATCAAGGCGGTTTGAATAAGAATGGCCCTCATAGGCTCACAGGTTTGAAACCTTGGTCACCAGGAAGTAGTACTGTTGGAAAGAATTAGGAGGTATTGCTTTGTTGGAGGAAGTGTGTTCCTGGAGGTGGTCTCTGAGGTTTCAAAAAGCCCATTCCAAACCTAGAGTCTCTCTCTCTCTCTCTCTCTCTCTCTCTCTCTTTCTCTCTTTGTGTGTGTGTGTGTGTGTGTGTGTGTGTGTGTCTGTGTGTCTGTGTGTCTCTTTCTCTCTCTCTTTTCCTGCTGCCTGGGGATCCGATGTAGAACTCTTGGGTACGCTCCAGCAATAGAACATTGACTAAGGCAGCTATACTCACATGGAGCAGGAGCAATGCTAACAGTATCACAACAGATTACATTATTGAGCCATGGCAAAATAGACACCATTGTGCTGATACATAAAACAGACATGTAGACCAAAGTAACTCCATGATCCCATTTAAATTCCTTAGCAACCCTTTGAAGATCTTCCTAGCTAGCTTTAACTGTCAACTTGACAGGGCCTTGAGTCATCTCAGAGGATAGGCTCAAGTGAGAAACTGCCTAGATCAGATTGATTGAGAGCACATTTGTGCAGGGCTGTCTTGATTGGTGTAGGAGGTGTGAGGGTCCTGCCTGCTATGAGTGGTGCCATGCCCTAGAGACGTTACCCTGGGCTGTCTAAGAAAGTGAGCTAAGCATGAGCCTGCTCCAGCCATCAGGCAGCATGATCCGTGATTTCAGCTCTAATTTCCCGGCTGTGAGTGAGTCCTTTGGGCAGAGGTAGCGCTGTGTGGAATAGCAGCAGGCCTGCCTTTCTGTTCCTGCCCCAACTTCCCTCAGTGATGGGCTGTGACCTGGAGTTGTGGGCTAAAATAACCCTTTCCTCTCCTGCATCGCTTTCAGTCAGAGTATTACGTCCTGGCAACAGTAGGGAAACAAGAATGTCAGAATATATTGAAAGTCATCCGTGGTCATTGTAAATACAGTTCTGGCTTGGGAAGACCACCCATCCACTTGATGTTCACCGCCCTCTCCCTGAACACCTCTCTATCAGCCCCATGTTATAATCTTGAGCTACTCCAAGCCTGCTTTACACTGTGACAGGCAGGGCATCCCACGATGCAACGCCAAGGTTCTTTGTGTCTCAAAGACTCTAAGACACAATTTACTAGGGAATCAGAGTTCTCTGTCGAAGGTTCATAGTTGATAAAGGAATTTAGAACAGACTCAGAAGGATATTCAAGGATCATTTTGTTAGAATTTGGTAGAAAAACACTGGGCAGGCAAACCATAGTCGTTGTTGGTTGGAGAGAAATAAAGCCATGTCTTTTGAGTCATAGCAGAAATGGAGTTCTATGAACAGCTGCATAGCCCAGGATGGTTTCAAACTTGCAATCCTCCTGCCTCAACCTCTTGGGAGCTGGAATTGCAGGGCTTGCTACCATTCCTAACATTTCCAGGTGTTCTAAAGAATGGCTGGTAAGTAGAGTCCCTGAGTATCCTGGATTCATAAGGTTGCTTAATAAAATACCAGAAGTCTAAAATCAAGGAACTGACAAGGCCATGCTTCTTCTAGTCCCTAGGGAAAGACCGATCATTGCCTCACCTGGTTTCCCTTCACCCCATGTGGCCCTTGGTCTCTGGGGCTGGTGATGAGCCACAGTTGGTAAAGTGCCTGCTGATAAGCAGGAATAGCTTCTCCAGACCCCAGCACCCACATAAAAATCCAGGTGTGGAGGGCCAGCCTCCAGCAGCGCAAGGCTTGAAAACAAGTATGGAGTTGGCATACTAGGCTTTTCTATCTGATGGGGTTAGGGAAAAGGGCACACTCTCTCTTAATGATTCCCTTCTTTATTCTTCTGTATTCTTCTATTATATATTTTTTTCTACAGCTTATATACCCCCAACAAAATCTTTCAGGCAATATAGGAATTACAGTGTGGTTATATTCTGTTTTTCAAGTGAGAGACTATAATGAGTACAGATAAAAACATATTTTCCATCTCCCTTTCATGATTACGACCAAGTCCCCCAAGAGCCCACATGCATTTACATCTAAGTAACTTGCTACAGAGTAACAGAATACAAGCAAGCAAGGGGTATTTTTTTTTCTCCGCCAGCTCTTCTGCTGGGAGGCTGCATATTGCAGTTACAAAGAAAGAGTCAATCACTTTATTATCTATCTTGATAATATTAAATTATTAAAATCTTATAAGGATCTTAAAGGGATCACAAACCTAAACTTTTAGACATAAAAAACAGTCAGCTCTGCTTTAAACCTTTAGGGTGCACACCCACTCATCAGTAGTTTTTTATGTCGGGAGACTGAGGGCAGAAATGGGAACAAGGAATCAATCATCACCTTTGATCATCAAACAACCCTAGCAAGGAAAGTTTGTCAGCTAATAACAGTTGGGCTGCTTAGTGTTTTTAACCTCAGCTGTGTGTCCTTGTGAACTTTAGGTTGTTTTCTAGGGCTTTTTTCATCTCAAAGCTATTATCAAAACATCTGATCTCATCTGAAGTTGTTTTGAGGCTTCGTTTCAGCTATGAAACCTATGACTGCATCTTTCAGGATTAACATTAAAGGGATTTGAGCCAGCCAGCCAGGCTCCTAGGACACAACTGTTTTTCTTAATCATTAACTTGAGTTAACTTGAGCTACAATCTATGCAGCGCCTTAGGTGAAATGCACAGGCCCTGGCTGTCTAAAATTTCCTTGCATATATTTTTATTTATCAAAACTCTGTATGAACAAACATTGTTATTATCAATTAGATAGTACAGGTGAGGAACAGAGATGGAAGTTTTCTGTCATGCCCAGTCCCGCAGCCATTCAGTCCCAAAGAAACACACAGAGGCTTATATCAATTATAAACTATTTGGCCTATTAGCTCAGGCATATTACTAACTAGCTCTTACAACTTAAATTAACCCATAATTCTTATCTATGTTTAGCCACGTGGTTTGTACCTTTCCTCAGTGTAGCATTCTCATCTTGCTTCCTCTGCTTCTGGCTGGTGACTGTGCCTCTGCCTTTCCTCTTCCCAGAATTCTTCTAGTCTGGTTGCACAACCTGTACTTCCTGTCTGGCTACTGGCCAATCAGTGTTTTACTAAACCAATATGAGTGACAAATCTTTACAGTGTACAAAAACATTCTCCCACAGCATCGGAAGGAATCATCTTCATAATAATAAATAAGTAAAAATGCCCAGTAGAAAAGGATGTTTCCATGAGAAAAACACACCACATTACAGGCAGTGGGGATCTCCCCACACCTACTCACCCCATGCCAGATACCAGAGAAAGATGGCAGCTGCCTATGTAAAGGCACAGTAGGAGCAAAAGACATTCTGGGGTCTGTGGTCTCGAGGCTTTGCCTAGCCAAGATTGATCAGGAATTCGCCTCCTTGTGGGCTAATACCCTGAAGTCAGCTGCCATCTGCTGCTCCTTTGAATGGCCACCTACGGGTCTGTAACACTGATACAGTGATGGCAGAGATGGCAGATTCCCTGACATCACTGGCCAGAGAGTCTAGTCAATGAATGCCAGATTCAGTGAGAGACCCTACCCTGAAGCATAAGTGAAGAAGACACCTAATAACAATTCTTCACACCCATAGGAACGCACACACATGCACACACACACACACACACACACACACACACACACACAAATTTATAAACTAAGTTTCTAATCCCTGAAACTTTTTGCATTTTAAAATGGAGATTTTTTTCTCAAAGATTGAAAGTGGAGAATATATTTCTCTACACAGGAGGATGTCTACTTCATTTTTCTAAAGTCAGACCTGAACACGATGTCTCCTCCAGCAATCCCTGTCTGCCTCATAGCAAGCTTCAGTAGTGGTGACAAGTGGGAGGACACCCAGGTTCCAGGTACACCCTCATCTTAACCTCGATTATGTGAGAAAGTTCTAGTTAACAGCAAGAGTGCAAAGAAGAATGTGGAGGGCAGTTCAGCGCATCACACTGATTTGCATGGAGGAGAAAGGAGTCATGACTTAGCATGTGTGGTGCTTTGAAAGAAAATGGTCCCCAAGGGGAGTGGCAATATTAGGAGGTCTGGCTTTGTTGGAGTAGGTATGGCCTTTTTGGAAGAAGTCTGACACTGTGGGGTTGGACTCTGAGGTCTCTTATACTCAAGCAATACCCAGTGTCACAGTTCACTTCCTGTTACCTGCAGACAGGATGTAGCTCTCTCAGCTCCTTCTCCAACACTGTGTCTGCCTGCACGCCATGGTGTCCTGCCATGATGATAATGGACTAAACCTCTGAAACTGTAAGCCATTCCAGTTAAATGTTTTCCTTTATTAGAGTTGCCATGATTATGGTGTCTCTTCACAGCAATAGAAACCCTAAGAGAGCATGTTAGAAAGTTCATAATGTGGCATTGTCATGACTGTCACCTTGAATGACCTTCACACTTCCCTTTAGATACCTTAAAATGAAGCCATTTGGAAACTGATGATCTCTGTCTTTCCAGCCACTCATCTGGCCTCCTCTAAACTCAGTGTTCAAGGGAGCAAACAAAGTGCTGGCATCCGTGTTGGAAAGTGGTCACCCTCACCACCCTAATTTACCTCAGGACATACTTACAAAATTACAAAGAGAGGACATTTGGCTACTTTCGTGTAATTATTTCCACATACTTTGTGTGAAAATCCCAACTCTTTGAAATTCCAGAAAAAGTAAATCAAGTAAACAAAATGTTTATGACCAGAAAAATTGGATGAAATTAGGGGTTTGTCCATAAATAAAGAGATTCTCTGATTTTGGAAGGAATTTTAGCTCCTCTCTAAAGCACAAGCATGGTCAGAGTCTTTGTCTTCCCTGATGCTTTTGCATGCTAACAGTGGAGATGTTTGTGAGTTATCTGAGCAGGACTAGAATGTTCCAGAATCCTCAAGGAGCTGCGTGAGCAATACTTCAAATATGAACACATCCAATACCCACACTTGTCAGTCATGCAAATAATAACAGAGAGCTCTTCCAAGTGCCTCTGATTTGGGTTTAGAACTGACCACAGAAATCAACATTTACAAGAGAAAAGCAAGCTTTAGCTGGGACACTTGCTCAATAGCACATTCTAAACGTTTAGTGGTTGCTAAGCAACCAGGAACTTAGTATACCGCTATTGCCTTTGGGGACTCTTTTTAATACGGTTGGTTATTGAGTACATCCTGAAGTCAGCTGGTCCAGTCCAACCCAGCTGCCCTCTGCTGAGTGCCCTGAGGCCCATCCCCTGCTGCCCTGAGCCTCAGTGTCCTACCACTTTCCTCAACTCATCAACTGAAGGGCTTAGCACAGGGGCTGTCACACAACAAGCAATAAAGATGAGCTCTAAAGGACTGAGACCTTGTGTCAACCTCCAGATTCATGCTGAGGGCTGGTTACGAGACAGGCCTGTAATCCTAGCACCTGGGGCACTGAAGCTAGAAAATTGCTAGTTTTAGGCCAGCTTGAGTGCTACAGGGAGAGAGAGAGAGAGAGAGAGAGGTGCCTATAACTCTCAGGGCCTCAAAGGATAGAACCTATGTCCTTAGCACCAGGCTTTTGTGTGTGCTTGCAGAGCAAATACCTGACTGGCCAAGCTATCTCTTCAGCCCTAAGTATATACTTTTAATCATATTCTCCTATACAAACACTGTGTCATTAAGTGGGAAATACTTAAAATGCCAAATATATTGTCCAAATATAATGTCCATATTTTCCAAATATCACCAACAAATATCCATACACTTCTTTTTCAATCTGGAAGCCCTTATAATTCATTGACTCTTCCCCCCTCAGTGGGGGGACTTTTTTGAGACAGGGTTTCTCTGTGTAACAGCTGTCCTGGAACTTGCTTTGTAGACCAGGCTGGCCTCGAACTCAGAGATTCACTTGCCTCTGCCTCTCAACTGCTGGGATTAAAGGTATGTGCCACCACCCCCCAGCTGACTTTCGTGTCTCTTTAATTTTCTCTTATCTAAAATAATTTTCCTACCACTTCTTGTCTTGTAGCACAAAGTCCATATGCAGAGCAGAGAGAGGTAACCTCAGGGGCTGGTCCTCCCTGACCTATAGGAGGGCACAAGCAGAGACAAAAAGGGGTCTTTGTACATTAGGTTTGTCTTCTTGAAGTCCTAAAGGTATGTATAATATGAGTGAGCCCAGGCTAGCCTACTCAAGGATGAGATCACATGACCTCTCACTCTGTTACCTTTACAACTGAAAAGATAACAGACGCATAAGCAAAGCCATCCTAGACTCAGACACACCCAACTCACGCATTCACCTTAGTTGTGCAAGCAAGTGCCACCAAGATCCCCTGAGTCCCACTCACATCGTAGACTAGCACAACTCACCCATAGGCTGATGGAGACTAATGAATGTTACTGTTTTAATCCACTATGTTTGGGGACAATTTGCCATGCACCAAAATCTAAGTGATAAAAACTAGTCTACCTCACCAAAGTTCATCCACACTGTGAATCATTGCCTGTTTTTTTAAACAAAATTACATATTATAACCTGTGTTAAAACAAAATTTATACTTAGTCCTTTTCAGCATTTGCAAAACCATAATGGTTTTAAATTAGTTCAGAAAATTACATCCAATTAACTCAAGAGTAAGGTTTTATGACTTTCTATACACACACCTACTCCCTCACATGGTGGAATTATGCAGCTGAAGACATGTTAGAACATTCTAATGTGCTTTAGTTGGTTGCTAACAAACATACTCTTCAGTACAAACATGGTTCTCTGTGATCAGCCCAACCTCAAAGAGCAACTTTGGCTTTAAATGTTTACAGTAGAAAATCCACAAGGAAGGTGCTTAGACTTTTCTGTGTTTCAGAACCATCTGGAAAAGCTTTTAAAGCTCCTAAAGCCAGGCTGAGCTCCAGACCTCTAAGTCAGAACCAGTGAGGTTAGTCCCCAGGTTTCATTTTCTTTGTTGTACAGTGAAGCCTAAGAACCATGGGCACTGCGTGCTTGCTCATAGCTGCCTCCATAGTCACGGAGAGAACCTAAAATACAGTGAGCGGCTGTCTCATTCATCTGTACTCGGCAGCGTATGTCCCTAAAGCATAGAGAGGCCGCTTCATTCCTCCTCCAACTTCTCCGCCCATCAGCTCCTACTGAGGGCCATGCAGAATGACCTGGCGACTGAGCTTCCCAATCCCCCAATGATGCTGACAATATTTGTTTTCTTTCTTCTTTGTTTTTCTTTTACATGTGTGTCTCCTAATTCCTGAACCCTTACCAACAACCCCAAAAGGTTTCCAGCTATAATCAGAGACATTAATAACACATCATTTTCTCAATAGCCTACTGCACACAGGCTTCCCCACTCTGCCTCTTCCTGCCTGGTGGGAAGCACTTTTGAAACCCTTTGCGAAGATTGCTCTTGGCTTGCTGTTCTGAGCTCCCCAGCCCCCATAGCCTCTTAGTTTTATAGTTCATCAAGAGACTTCTCACTGCATCCAAAATCATTGCATCTATTATGACCTTCCATGAGGGTCTTTTGGTGGTCAGGGGGTTTTATCTGCATTTAACAACCCAGCCCCACAAATCCCGAGCAGCTTCCCTAACCAAAGGTCTCCCAAATGAGCCAATCTATTTTTCTTTCTATATTTTTTTAAACTTTCCCAAATACTACCAAATAGTTGTTTAAGTCACACTACACACACACACACACACACACACACACACAATAAGACATAACAAGGAATCCAATAATCTCTGAGGAAAAGATAACACCCTGTTGTTGGAAGTGGCTAGTAGAAATTAAGAGGGGTCTTACTCCCAGAGGAGACTTCAACCTTTCATGCCCACCTTGTGCACACACCCATTAGCCCTCTTGTCAAAACTGCCCATCCAATTTATGCCTTGCATAAATCAAGATGGAATTATTTCATATCAGAAAATAGGTAATAAAATATGAAACAGAAAACCCACCCAATGTTTCCAAAAGTATTTTAAGGTCAATTAAAAACATTTACTTCCAACCATCAGAGGACAAAATGTCTTGTCACTTCTAACAGGATGATATTTGAGATGTGTGCTGAGCTACGTAAAAAGGATGGAAAGACCAGTTAAGGGTAGTGGATCAAAGGAGTTCTGGAAAAAAGAAGCCAGAGGGAACAGTGGTCCACCAGGCCAGACTGCTTTGCAGGAAAGATGGGACCTAAGACTCTCTTCCCGAGCATAAGAGAACAAGAACTGAGGAGAAAAACCAGATGCAGGGAGACCCGAGGTGCTCCAGAAACACAGATGGAGCTTGGTGTCTAATAAGGAATGAAGTTGACAGCGACAAACAAGAGTCCAGAAAACCACAGTTTACAGGGAGTGGGTTCAAGCAGAGTTCAGAGAGGAAAACTGCGATTGCCTTTTTGGGCAGATGTAACCCCTGCCTGCCAGATATTTCCAAATGTCTAAAGTGGAAATTCCAAAAGGAAGAACTCTTCCTTCCTTCCTTCCACCATTTAACAAGCCATCCCCTGCCCAGCTGGGACTCCTCCCAAACTACTGCAGTTACATCTTAGCCTGGAGGATTTGAACCAAGCTCTGACTTCTGTCTCTGCATAGCTGTGCACAGCAACCCATCTCTCAGCTCTCTTTACTGTGCTTGGCGAACGTGCAAACAAGGGCTCCAAGCTTTTTAATCAGACTATGCCCAGATGTCACTGGTACATGATTTGCTTGAGAAAGATAAGGTGGCGGCTTCTCAAGCATTTTTTTCTTTTTTTTCTTTTTTTTTAAGCTTGGGGTCAGAAGAAAGGAGTGCTGTCCTCCACTTACCTTCTTGCAGGCTCTAGTATGCACCCGCTGCCCCTCTCTGGCCACCACGGACTGGATCAGGGTATACTCTGTGTGTCAACTGCTTGTGCCAAGGGCATGTGGAGGGGAGTGAGTGGGTGCAAGAGAAGCCTGAGTTGTGCCCTGACTTGGGGTTACATCTGTCTGGGAGGAGGGCACGTTTCCGAATAGAACAGATGCTCTTATGGGCTGGTGGCCATCAGGGTAAATGTTTGGCCCAGGCTGGACTAGTTAAATTCTTTTTCTCTCCAAGGTATATGAAATTCCTAGACTTTGAAATTGGAGAGGTCTGGCCCAGTTGGGTATGGAGCAGGAGGAAAGCATAAAGCAGGGGTGAGTGGGGTGGGGGCGGGGGGCAGGTGTAGGAAACCAAATAGAGCCCCAGCAGAGTACCACACAGCTGGGGGCTGACTTCTAGCTGTGAGTCCGCCCTCCAAAGTTGGTTGTCTCCAGAGTCCCTCCTCTGATTGGCTGGCTCAAGCGTGTTTCTCACACCTGCACCAAATGACGTGCTTCTGACCTGTTAAGAGTTGCTCAGAGGGTGGGAGAGACTGCCCGGCATGAGCTGCAGTTTCAGAGGAAGCTGTAACTCCAGCTGTAGGGGAAACAGATTTTTCTAGCCTCTAAAGGGACCTGCACTTGCATGCCCAAACCTACACATAGATACATGCACATACACACAATTGAAAATAATCTTAAAACTTTGAAAAGTGGCTCCCGGGAGCCTTTAAGGTGGGTCCTTTGAGCGCTGTGCCTGGCAGCTCAACTCCTTCACTGATGGGGCTCCAGATGTAAGGACATTGTCAATACAGCTCCTCAGCAAGCCCTCCTATGAGTGTGATCAGATGGCTTTTAACCGGCTGTTTAGTGAATAGACTGCAGGGTCTGGTAAGCAGAATAGCACAGCCTGGTGGGATGGCACTTGTCTAGTAGGTGCAAGACCCTGGTTCCATCCTCGCTCACGAAGAGTAATATAATGAAGAAAACACTTGGATAAAACCATTTTATTGGCTTAGTTCACACCCTAATTAACTTCTCAAAAGCATTGAGTGTGTCAAAACGAAGTGCTATTGTTTCCTTGTCAGAGAGCTATATAACTTTTTGTTTGCTTGTGTGTGCCTGTATTCCTTGTTACACAAGTCATCTGTACCTACTGTGTCAACTTCAAAATATACACACTTAAGATTCCTCCATGATGCCAGCACCTGGGGATAATTGCTCCAACACATGGCAATTTCCACTTCCAGTTTTTTCATTCACATGTCCAAAAAATCTGGATGCTAACCAGGTTTTCATTACAAGAATTGCCTTCTTGCAGAATCTGCCTGCCTTGATGTGCCACTTGAGTTAATAACAGTATTTAAAGCGAGGCCAAAAGCACTTAGGCAGAAATCATAAGTCGGGTAACAGATTTGAGTGACTGCCGGGCGCTATGAGGGCACTGTCTTGGCCTTGGTGGCGATGGTATGGCATTTTAGTCCAGTTACCCATGATCCCCTGGAGTGCTAAATTCCTGCTGGTAAAAGAAAGAAGTAGGGAATTGTTGTCTCTTTTAAGAGTTCATTCTGCTTCAAGAGAAATAGCAAGGAGGCTTAGTGTGGTGGTGCACACCTTTAGTCCCAGCATTCAGAAAGCAGAGACAAGTGGATCTCTGGTAGTTCGTGGCCACCCTGGTCTACAGAGTTCCAGAACAGTCAGGGACACCTAGTGAGAGCCTGGATCTTTCATAGATAGATAGATAGATAGATAGATAGATAGATAGATAGATAGATAGATAGACAGACAGACAGACAGAGAGATAGATAGAACCACTAACTAAGACAAGATCAGTTCTTTGCCTGGAAAGCTGGGACCACCAAATGGCCTCAGGCAGATCCACTATTAACCACCTTGCAAGTAAACAGGAGATGCCCACTTCAGAACTCTGATCAACTCAACTGCCAATGCAGATCTGATTCACTGGCCTTAAACATTGTAGGTTACAAAACAAAAGTCACTTTATGTGAATGGACACACCATGGGGAAAACTATTAACATCAAGGAGAACTTGGTCATTGGGGGTTGGAAGGGCTAGGAAAGGGAGCTTGGCACCTGCAGTGAACTAAGATACAGGAGCTGTTCACACTCACCTGCCTTTCTCCGTGGTGTTGCCACCTTGTGCAGGTGGTCCTAGGACGTGAAGGAACAGGAGATGGATGTGAGTCCTGAAGAAGTCAACATGCAGCTTCCTCCACAGTTCCTGACTCTGCTCCTGCTTGGATTTCTGGGATGACTTCCCTCCATGGTGGACTGTGACCAGGATGAGTAAAGCCACTCTTTCCCCTCCAAGCTGCTTTTGGTCATGGTGTTTGTCAAGGCAACTGAGAAGCCAACGAGGACTGCCACCATGAAGGACTGAAATCTCCCCGAAGTGGCTTCTGGCGGGTGTGGTCAGAACATACAAAAGTAATGAATACAACTCCATGCTCCCTGACCTCCTAAGGCTGGAATCCTGATCCCAGGCTGTACTCCCCAAGGGATAGGATGAAGTCTGGTTTGAAAATCAATTCTATCACTTATTATGTACCTTTGACACTTCATCTTTCTTAGCTGTTCTCTCTCTCTCTTTCTCTCTCTCCCTCTCTTCCTCTCTCCCTCCCTCTCTCTCTCTCTTTCACACACACAGTTTCTTGGTTCTGTTAGGTTCAATGACAGCAAATGTCAGAATCCACCTTAGGGCAAATTAAGCAGAAAAAGAGACAATGAAACACCAAATGATTGAGGAAATGACGTCACATCCAAAAGCAGTTCTAGATTCAGGGTCGGGGAGGCAAGTGTGGTGGGTTGCATCATTCGGTCCAATTCGTCACTTCTCCCTGTTTCAGGCTCCCATGGAGAGCCTGAACCTTCCCCAACCCTTGACTCTCAACAAGTGCTTCAGCCAATGAAATATAAGCAACTGTGATGAAATGGAGACTCACCTCTGAGCTCATTTCCTCAGGCACCTCTGCCTTTGCCATAAGAACAAAATGTTCAGATGTCACTGAGGGTCACAGACACAAAGAGACCAGCTAGGAAGTTATAACTTGACCATGCAGAGCAATGCCAGGTGGTAGGTGCCCTCAGGTGTCGCGCCCCCTCCCCGACCGCAACACAGAGACAGCTCACCCTGGCCATTGCGGTGTTCGTCTCCCAGCTGTCGAGTCACGAAGTGTCACCACAAAACCCTCGGGTATTGAAGGCTTAGTCTCCAGTGGAAGCAGTGTTCAGAGGTGGGGCTTTGGGATTGTGTCGGCTCTTGAAGGCTATGACCTCATGAGTGAACTAACCTGCTGATTGGTTTATTCTGTGATGGCATTCCTAGGAGGTGGGGTCTGGGTGGTGGCAGTAGGTCTGTGAGCACCCCTTTGCAGGGTGTATCTTGTCCCTGTCCCTTCCTCTTGACCACACTTCATGTTTTGTACTTTCCGTGACCCAAGGAGTTTTCCTCCCGTGTGCATGTCTTTCGTGGTATTCTGCCCAGAAACATGAGATCAGCGAGCTGAGGACTGGAGTCTGACACCAGGGGCCAAACTCAGTCTTTTCCTTTTAGAAGCTCTTTCTGTCGGATGCTTTTCCCCAACAATTAAAAGAACGGCTAGTGTAGCCCTCTCTGCGTTCTCTAAACAGAAGGTTCTGATCTACCTGCGCATCTGCAGACTGTGCTGCTTTGGGATTTGACTGACACCTTCATAGTTCTCAGTCAAGGATTCAATCACGCCCTCTGCTGGCAGAATAGGGAAGTCTTGTTCTGTGCTCTGACGGTTCCCGAGGAGTCTGAGCTTGGTTTACCTCCTCCACCTTAGGGCTAGTTTTGTCTCCTTCTCTTTCTTGGCCACCTCCCTTTCTCCATCGTGCCCTTTCATTCCTCACAGCGCTTCCTATGACCAGCTCCCTAGCAAGCACAGTGCACTCAAATCTTTGTCTCTACATGTTCTAAGTACCCCAACCAAAGGTCCTATTTCTCTTCCGAAATGCAAATCTTTTAATATTCAAGTTAACCCAGAACCTTATGTCATTCACGACGAAAATGGCTTCCACTCCCTCCTAAAACGAGTCCAAGTACACTTAAGCTTGATGATTGGCATTTGCCCACATCTGAGACAGCCCAGGGAAAAGGGGTCAGCACGCAGGGGCAGGATTATGAAGAGGGGGCAGAGAAAGAGGCCAGCTTTTCCACATATCTACACTGTGAATTTTTCCTCACACATGTGCACCACCCCAGAATCCAAGTGGCATGTGGCGTGTCTGCATCCTTTCCTGAGCTTGGGGAAAGGCGACCTGAACACCTGAACACTAGGTCTTCACCTGGAGGAGAAAGAGCCAGAGATACAGAGGTACAAAGTAAATCAAGACTGATTGCTTCTCTAGAAAAAACAAATCTTTCCCGAACTCAGTCGACAGGACTGGAAAACCTCAGTAGCCAGAACACTCAACCTCCCTGCCTTCTAGCAAAAAAGATCCGTACCCCTTACTACAGGGGAGATTTCATTAACTAAACTGTCTTTATGGAGTTCAGCTTGTGTGTGTGTGTGTGTGTGTGTGTGTGTGTGTGTGTGTGTGTGTGCTGGGCACCAAACCCAGAGCCTTGTGCATACTGGGAAACTGCTCTACCACTGAACTACATGCCTACTCCTTGGTTCTTTTAAACAAGCTTTCACTGTGTGCCCGAGGCAGGGCTTGAACTCCTGATCCTTTGGCTTCCAGCTGCCAGAATGCTGGGATGACAGGCGAGCATGCCCATGCCCAGCTGGACCTCAGCTCCATCCGTCAAGCACACTCATCACACTCCTCCTGCCTCCTCCAGGGGCCTCAAAACTTCTGAAGTAGTTCTCATGGCAATCTCAAACTCTGATCAAAAAGTCTCTAGGGCTTTTGACCACAGACAGGAAGTAGGGCTAATGGTCATAAAATCTGACACCTCTTCATCCTCCTGACTGGCACCTGGCACTGCCCTCTGAAGCCAGAGAGGCAGCTCTACGTAATTAAGTCAGTCCACCAGGGTCTCACCCAGGCAGCCTACAGAAGCCTGGAAAAGCAGGTGGGGTGTGTGGAAGGCGGAAGCTGGGAGGCTCTACTGAAGAGTCCTCCCCTCCCCAACCACAGTAACTCATGGAGCTAAGTTACATTTCATTTCCATGGCCTTACAGAGTTTACCTACCACTGTGTCTATAGTCAGTAACAACGACTCGGTCTTAACTTGCTTTCTGACTATTCCACAAGAGATACACGGACATAGAAAAATGACTTGAATTATTTTTTATATCTATTATAGGTATTTTATTTTTGAATTTTTTTTTAGAACAGAGTCCCCTCCTGTACATTGGAAAACTGAAGGGACGACATAACATGTCTTTGGGACTGAGGGCAGGAAGCATTGCTGAGAAATCTTGTTCTGGAATATTGCTTCTTCCAGCTCAATAGACATGTGTTCATTCAGCGAGTGCAGGGTCTTGACCTCCGCCCAACAGACTGTTTAACAGAGGCCTTCAGAGCTTTTTGTGACAGAATCTACCACAGAGCCTTGTGAAAATGCATTCTATGCTTTGACTCAGCAATACCACTTCTAGGAATTTGTCATACAAATATGCTTGCACACATACCAAAAGATGTGCTGTGTGCGTGTTCACAGATGAACTGCAATCCGTACGTCATTCTATACCACAGCAGGACAAGAACTAAAAATTGGAAATAACTTAATTTGTAGTTTTACAGACATTTTGAAACTGTTACAATGTATCCGGCAATGTGGGTTTTAAAAAGCGGCAACAATGTGTCCCTACAATAGACTATGTTACAGCAGAAGGATGAAGAAGCCAGCTATATATTGGATACCGGCATGTTCAGGGTAGGGGGATGAATGAGAACATGGTATTGTATTTGCAAAAGGAAAAACTAGAAGAATGTGAAGGACCCTCTAAGAAGCATGGGGGGTACACAAGGTGGATGAGGGGGTAGGAGTACTACTTTACAAGATATCATTTTATATGTTTTAATTTTTGAATTGCGTGAGTTTGCTGTTGACTGAGAAACTGTCCTGTAGCATGGCTTCTTGTCACGGGACCTCTTTCTCTCATCCAGAAGCTCTCATCATGGCATGAGAACACGTGGTAGCCTTGCACCCGCCCCGTATCCCCCCATGCACCTGATCTCACCAGTGGGGCAACTCTCTGCAGCTAGCTGGCCCCTCCTCCTCAAATCTTGAAGCTCTCTCTTCTTCAGCCTTAGGTTTCTCCATCACATATGGAGTCTCTTGGCTCACACAGGAGGGCAATTACGGCTCTCAAGAAAACTGTCCAAAAAGAAAGGAAAATTGTCCATCAGAGCTGGGGTTTGGGGCAATGGTTGCGTGTTCTAGCTGCCTTGTGCTGCCGTGGAGCACAACCATGAGGCAGGCTATCCATGTTTTGTAGGTGGTGTGAACCCCCAATGGCCACAGCATCCCTTGCTCATTAACACAGAATGCATTGGCTCTCCCTCACTCCGTATCACTTCCTGTGTACCCTACTCTTACTTTCCATAAGCTGCCTGCACTCAAATTTGTTTGGGGGTCTTTTGAGGAGCCTGGATTAAGACAACTGTTTCAACACACTAAAGCTCTGTCCTCTTTGTCTCCTGGGGGACATCAGGTTGCTAGGATGACAACTGTGGGTCTCCTGATCTGTGTGAATGTGACCCTACCCTAAATCTATCTTGGGGGAAGTTGTGAGCACACCAGAGGGTCCTAAGTGTCTGTTTGTCCTATATAAAGTGGACATGGCAGGGGGGGGGAGTGAAGTGTTTAGCTGAAGTTGGCGAGTATGAACAAACCCTTTGAAAGACCTAAAGAGTATGCTCAGGTATCTGGCCACAGCATCAGTCCGCTCCTTGTACAAAAACAAAACAGAACTACAAGGACCTTATTCCAGTCTGGAAATTGTCCTGACCAGTCACAGCACCAGCCAAACCACAGCCTCTCCCTATGAGAAAGGCAGAAAGGTTGGGGAGAAGGATAGGAGAACAGAACAGTGGGTAAGTTTCACATAAGATAGGATAGGCAGAACCACAGAATGCCCAATCTCAAAGGACTTTTCCAAGTCCTCTCTACGGGAAGTTTAAATTGGCAGTCTATTGGTTGTGAAATGGTCTAGAAAATGCTCTCCGTGGCCGAGACACAGTTTCTGATTTAACGGGGTAATAACACCTCTGGAAGCAAAACAGGGGCCCAGGAGTCTCCATGGATAGGCTGGAAGTTGGAGTGGGATTGTCTTTGAATAGCCAAGGAATATTATAGGAAAGGTCATCTCAGAATTTGGATGGGGATCTCAGAATTGAAGCTTTGTGCAGGGCAAGCCATGCTGCTACGGCCGGCCGCCACCACCATTTACCTCTTAAGGTATGAGGACCTCCCCCGCACCACCTCTGAGAGAAGACAAGGCTTTACCCCGGCTTGCAAAGGGCAAGAACGCTGGCACTGGGAACCACAGCTGTTTGCAGAGGACACTGCTCAAGTCTCTGAGATACTGTGGATGCCCGGCTGTGGAGGTCCAACAGGGTTCAAGAGCTTAGAAAGCCTATTGAGGGCCCTGTAGTCTGAGACCCTCTTTTAGCCTGACTGGGAGGCAGGCGGGGTCCCCGGGGCGGAGTCGGGCACCCTAAGGGGCGGGCCACCAGGGCTGGCTCCCAGGCTGTGGGATGATGAGCTGTAGAGCGAAGCAGCAACTCCAGACAGACGCGCAGAAGCGCACCGAGGAGGGCAGAACAGAACAATACACGCCCACCAAGCACGCGCACCTTGGCCAGCGCTAGCCAGTGTCCCCAGAACCCTGGCCGCGCCCACCTACCGCACTGACGCAGGCCTGGGGTGCGCCCCTGGAGGCACCGAGGCAGGTAAGTGCCGGGTAGTAGCGGGCGGACTCGGGCCACTGAGCGTTGCTTCCAGGAGATTCCTCCCGGCCTTGGGACACTGGGACTGGGGACTAGGGTATAGCCCAGGAACCAGGGACGCGGGCAGGAGGCGAGCCGAGAAGGGCGGAGGTGTCCGGGCCGTTCTCAAGCCCCACATACAACCCTGGTGGCCAGCTTTGCTTCTCGGGCTTGAATTTCTCACTGGATTCCTAACCCCGGACCAGTGCCGCGCCTTTTCGTCTCCGAGGCAAATGGGAGGCAAGGGACCGGCGGGCGGGCCGGTTCTGAGAAGCCAGCAAGGACTCCCACTTATCTATTCCCAGTGTCAGCCTGTGCAAGACCAATAGACAACCCAGAGGGAGAACCTTGGGGTGCAGACTCTGCCGAAACCCCAACTGTCAAATAGGGTGGAGCGCACAGCTTATAAGTATGTAGCAAGTTGGGGTTTCACTAGCACATTCCCCCCCCCTTGTGGCTTCTGTGTCTGGGCTGGGTGATGATTCCTGTCTCCCGACGCTCTCCCTGCCCTCACAAGGCTGGAGCGATCTCGCTATCCAGTTTGATAGCTTCTTGCTCTCCCTTCTCGCAGCTCCCACACTGGCTGGTGTGCTGAGGTGTGAGCGGGAGGTGGTTCATGGATGATGAAACAGACCAACTTAGGTTGGGGGCCTCTCCCCAGCCACTCAAGGACCCCTTCTCCTGTAGCAGTCACCTCCTGGGGGGCTAGCATTTTAGAAACTTCATTTCCTCTCCCTCCTGTGGACATCTGAAGACACCAAGAATATAAAGGAGTTCTCAGGTAACGAAGGACAGCCTCTAGAGTCCCTGATCGACCCCACCCACTCTTAGAAGGCTGTTTTCCAGATCAGTCTGGTCTCAGAGCAGCCCCCACTTCAGAGGACACAGATGCTGACAAGATTCAGTCCCTCAAGTCAAGGTTGGCTGAGGATGGGAGCTGGGAGCCTAAGGAAGGAGTCCAGGAGCAGATCCAGAGCAGCAGGGTCTGGGGAGAAATTACTTATTCTAGAGCAGGTTTTTCCATCCAGGAGGACCTCAATTACTAGAGAATTTCTTACATGTCCCTGGGCATATAAAGTAGGCATATAAATCAGACATTTACTGATAATAAATCATTAATGTATTTTAAAACAATTCTTTGATATGCATATGATTTTACCATTTATTAATGAGGAAAGCAAATTTGTATACTAATGAGATGGATTGCTTATTTTTACATAAAGAATCAAATCTTGGCTGAATATTTGATGTAGCATCTTCAACGTTTTTCAGGGGTGAATGATATTTTGATTTTGTAATCATCAATGCTGGGAATGTCGTTTCATGTAAGAAGTGTTTCAGGGCCAGTTAAGAAACTGCTGGAAATTCTGTCTGAATTCCAAGCCAGATTTCATTTAATGTTTTTTTTAAAGACTCTAGTCATCATCTCAAACAGAAATTTTTAAATTTTTATTAAACCTGTGTGTGTGTGCAAGTGTTTGCTGAGTACCCTCTGAAGCCAGAAAAGGGTATCAGAAAAGGCAGCTAGAATTATAGTTTTTACAACCCAGTGTTAGTGCTGAGACCTGAACTCTGAACTCTAGTCTTATTCAAGAGATCCCTGTGCAAGAGCAGCAAGCACCCATGACTAACTACTAAGTCATCACACAGCTCTTCACATAGAAATTTTTAAATCGAAAATGTTTTAGCACAATAAATCCATACCACTAGCTAGTAGCCATATGCAGCAGTGTGTAACCATAGTCCCAGTGCTTGGAGGACTGAGGCAAAAGGATCAGGAGTTTAAGACCAGCCTAAGTGGCATGACCCTGCCTCAAAAATAAAACAAAAAGACAGACCAGTTTGATGCTTACATAGTAGGAAATGGTGACACTCAAAGTCTTGGTTTTCCATAACTAAACCATTATGTTTCTATGAGCTCAGAAGGTCTGGCATACAATAATTGTAGAAGTGCAATTCATAGCTCAGATCTGGATCTGAGGCAAGGTATTTTAGGTCCTGTTCACTGGCACTGAAACACGAGACAGTAGCCTGGGCAAAGTGAACGTGTACATTTAGAAACAAGGCTATAACAAAGTCTCCTGATTCAATGTGGTTGAAGGACGCCAGAACAGCTTAGATCCACTACATGTTTGATTTTGTTCTTTGAACTGATTTTTGGTCATTCAGAAACCATTTACTGTTGCCCAATTTTTTGCAACCCCCACGTTTTAAGAAACAGTTTAAGAGACTGGCTTCTAGAACCCCTAGGCAAAGAACAGGATAGAAGGAGAAAAGCTGTTATGCCCAGATTGTGGGGTCCCCCCAAAACTATCATGGAGTCCACACTATATGTAAAAGCAAAGAGCCTTTATCCAAGCTTAAGCTTGGACTCTCCATCTGTCCGATGCAGTGATTGAGAGCAGTGCCCAGCCCAGTTGGGATAGAGTTTTTATCATAGTAGAGGTTGGGGTGAGAGGATTTCCAGGGTTCAGTACCCTGATTGATTGACATTTGTCTAGGGGTCTTGGCAAAGGGGAATAGAGGAGTCCTGGGCTCAGGGACATTTGGTGATCTTATCTAATGGTTGAAGTGCCAGACATTTCCCTTTAGATGTTGGCCCTCCCTGAATGATGTCAGCTTATGGCTTTCCCTGGAACCCAGTGCTGCCTGCCATGGCAGTTGTGCGGCCTGGGCCCCATGTGTGGCCAGGCTGCCCTGGGCCCCACCCACCAACGGATTCCTCTCCAGCCCCTGCTTTATGCCGTTGTCTGATAAGGGGTTGAGAGTAACAACAGTCAAAACAGCACCGTCTGCTGGGAGAAGGGCAAGGGTGCCCATCCCCCTTGGGTTTCTATGGAGAGTCCAGTTCATTCCGTGGCCAGCAGGCAGAGGGTCTCCTATCTCCTTACCCCTGGGTGGTCTAGATGGACTGTACCTAGGGAACTCTGGGAGGATACTGTCAAATCTGATGTTTGCTGTTCATTTGTTAACCCCCCCCCCACCAGATCCTGGATGGTATCAATTCTCCCCTAGGATTCAAACAGGGAACTGCGCTCACTACACCCCCACACACAGCTGGAGGTGTGAACTCCACGTGGACACACCCGCCCTGATACCACCCCTCCTGCAGGCAACAACATGGCAGCCCAGAACAGAACCATTAGCTCTGCACCTGGCTTGAATCCACCTCAAGACCATGCCTCCTCCCTCCCCTTCAACTTCAGTTATGGTGATTATGACCTCCCCCTGGATGAGGATGAGGACATGACCAAGACACAGACCTTCTTTGCAGCCAAGATTGTCATTGGCGTGGCACTGGCAGGCATCATGCTAGTCTGTGGCGTCGGCAACTTTGTCTTTATTGCTGCCCTCGCCCGCTACAAGAAGCTACGCAACCTTACCAACCTCCTCATTGCTAACTTGGCCATCTCAGACTTTCTGGTGGCGATCGTCTGCTGCCCCTTTGAGATGGACTATTATGTGGTTCGTCAGCTTTCCTGGGAGCATGGCCACGTGCTTTGTGCCTCTGTCAACTACCTGCGTACGGTCTCCCTGTATGTCTCCACCAATGCTCTGCTGGCCATCGCTATTGACAGGTGAGCCTCCCTTCCACTTTCACAGGCTGGCATCGCTCACGATGAGGCTCCTCAGTGATTTGTTGAGGGGCTAGAGGGGGCTTTTCTCCAGCTGTGTTCTGTTCACTAACATTCAAGCAAGCAGGAAGCTTCTGAGTTCCATAGCTCTGGTCATGACCTGAGATATTGTCTGCTTCGGGTGTAAGCAGTCCATGGACTCCAACACAAAGGCAAAAAGCAGAAAATCCAGGCAGCAACTACTCAAAAGCCATGGAATAGTTACGTAGGGCAGCTTCCAGTCAAGACAAGGGTGCCACGTTTCTCATGCAGCTGGATCCAGATATAAAACATCCCATTGCCCCTGATAATTCCCACTGCCGGTCTCAGGCATCGCTTCCGTCATCACAGCTCAAATCTGTCTGTCCCTTAGTCACTTCATCGGGACCGTGCAGCGTGTAGCATGCCCTCTGGTGACTTCGTTGCAGAGCTGGTTTGAAAATAAGATAGCAGAATTTGCTTACAGGAAAGAGGGAAGGACATGCTTGCTTTTGCTGTTTTGCATGTGTCTGTATGCTTATTTACATACATTTGCATGAGACCTTCTAGAAGTCCTTGCTCTATTATGAATTTATAGGTAAGATTTGTAACAGCGGCTAATGAGATATCTTGCATGTTTCATTTCCCTACACAGCTTCAGGTCAGCATTGTTCCCAGTGGCGGGGTGGAGGGTAGGGACCTTTGACGAGTTCACCCTTTTGAGCTGTTCTGAAATGCGTTCTGACGAAGTGCTTAAGGCCTTCCCTTTTGTCTCCTTCAGCTCTTGAGTTCCTCCCTTGTTCTCAATACTGTTTAGTGCTTTTTAATATGCCAGTTAGTTGTTTTCCGTAATATTAACAAAAGACACAGAAACGAGACATTTCTTCCTTTTTATAGCAAGATACCTTTATTAATAAAGCTGTAGGGACACACCTTTATTACCTAGCTCTGAGGCTCTGCAGCTCATAAGGCAGTTTATGAAGCGCACACTCACCAGCCAGCTGCACCAGTTTCCTCAGGAAAATCACGTTTGCTACAGCAATTGCGTCTAGTTCCAGAACCCCGCCCACCCAAGTCTCCTGAATGGGAATCCCTTGAGCTGGGAGTTGCAAAAATCTGCATTTTTATTCATTTTCATGAGTGACTCTCATGCTTGCTGAAGTGAGAGTGATTGCTGTCCTCACCCCTTGTCCTCTTGCAAGCTGTGCGTCGTGACCTGACGTCCGTTTTGCTTTCTCTTATGGTCCGCAATGCTAGGACTGCTTAGAAAGCAGTCACCCTGGCAACAGGCAACAGAGGTTCCATCTCAGCCCTAGCCACCCCTTCCCCACACAACCTCCCCAGCTGTGCCACCACTCCCAGTGACCCAAGCAGGGAAGTGACTGTCATCCCCTGTCTTTCTTCTGTCCCTCAGCCGCTGACCCCACACTTAGATGCTCTAAGTCCAGTGTGTGTCCCTCCAGCTTTGCCACTTGTCGAGTCACGATGGACACTGTGCTCTGCCGACCGGTCTGTCACTCCCCAGGAGCTTCCGACTGCTCCCTGAAATCCATCTCCATCCATGTGAAGCATCTGAACCTCGCTGTTGCTGGCTCTTCCTAAGATATTCCTGTGCTTATGAAATCTCCGCAAGTCCCAGTGTCACAGTGTAGTCAGATTTTTCTCTGGGTCACCAGCTCACAAATAACAACACAGAGGCTTATTATTAATTATGAAAACTAAACCTTACCTGAGGTTTGTCCCACTAGCTCTTATAACTTAAATTAACCCATTTATATTAATCTATGTTTTGCCTCACAGCTTTTTACCTTTCTTCCATTCTCTATGTCCGATTCCCCACCCCCCATGTCTTGCTGGCTTCTCCCTGCACCTCAATTATCTCCTCCTTCTTCCTCTCTCTGCCCTATACCTCCTGCTTAGCTATTTTCCGTTCAACTCTTTATTAAACCAATCACAGCGATATCTCCACACAGTGTACAAATATCCCACAACAGTCATGGGATATAAGTCCTGACCTTCCAATTCATATTGTGTTTGGAGATATAGATGTCCTTCCCCAAAAAAGATATATATTGTTTTTTTGAGACAGGGTTTCTCTGTGTAGCCTTGGCCAGGTTGACCTTGAACTCACAGAGATCAGCCTGCTCTGCCTCCTGAGTGATGGGATTAAAGTCCTGCACCACCACCACCTGGTCCCAAAGATATATTTTAACAGCAACCATCATATCTTTGGTCTTTCTGTCTCCAACTAAGATAACTTATGAAGATATCTTAGTTCGTGTTATCCCCTAAACCCTCTGACACAGGGATCCATGTGCAGATGAACTAGAAAGTACTGAGAAAGCAGCAGATACATTGCTAAAGCTTCCACAGGGGATTCCTGCTGAGGAACCCTTGGAGTAGGTGTGAATCCTAGCTCAGAGTTCTCTCAGGAGCCGGAGGAGGGAGCTGGGGTGTTTATACGGGGCTCTTACAAGTCGTCGCATCTCTGAAAATACAGCACAGGTAGCTAAGAGGACTCTGGAAGCCAGAGAAAACCCTCATACATAAACAAACAAAAAGACAGATGCAGGCATGCCGGAATGCACACACATGTGCTGCAGTGGCAAAGCAGAGAGGAATGAGGGGGATATACTGAGGTAGTAAGAGCATGGGGTATGAGGGAGGATATAGCGAAGTGGTAAAGGTGGGTGGGGGCTATAGGGAGGTATATACTGAAGAGGAAAGAGCGGACGCATATGTTGGAAGAACTGGCAGCATCTGCCATAGCCATAACAAGATTTTGGGCTCTGCTGTAATAAGAGGCACGCGGGCCTGCTTTTCGTCCCGGCGGCCACCTGGCTCCCGGCGGCCATCCGGCTCCCGCCGCCCGGTGCCTGGCTAGCTTATACCTGAAATAATTACACAGAAACTGTATTCATTGAAATACTGCCTGGCCCATTAGCTCTAGCCTCTTATTGGCTAACTCTCACATATTTGTTTAACCCATTTCTAATAATCTGTGTGTCACCATGAGTCGTGGCTTACCAGGAAAGATTCAGCGTGTATGACCTGGCAGGCTTCATGGTGGCGGCTCTCTCTAACTCTGTCCCCTTCCCAGCATTCTACTCTCTTTATCCTGTCTATCTAAGTCCTGTCCTATCAAAAGGCCAAGGCAGTTTCTTTATTAACCAATAAAAGCAACCCAAATACAGAAGGACCCTCCTACACCACTATGCTGTCCCCAGGTTACATACATGGAAATACAAGCAGTAGAAGATGTGGCTCTTGAACTCACGAAGGTTTTTTTTTTCCATTTTAAAAACTAGGAATTATCAAACATTAAATAAAGATCCACCGATTTATGAATGCTAGTTTCTCAAGAGAGACAAGTATCTTTCCTATGTTGTTCAGAATGACTTTGAACTCTGATTCTCATGCTTTACACTCCTGGGCATAACAGACATGCACCCCTAAATCTAGACTTAGCTCCCTCAGGAAGTCTCTCCCTGCCCTGGCTGGCCGAGGAGCTAGATGAAAAGGAAGCACATCAGACAAGCACAGAGGAGGTCATGGGTAGGGGGTGGGTTTTGTAAGGGGCAAATTTGGAAAGACAGCACTTGGGACCTTGTGCCTTAGGACTGAGATCCCTGATAGACAGCTCCCTTCTCCCATCATCAGATTCTAAACTAATTGAAAGGTGCATCAGACTCCCCATCTTTCCCTGATGGTGCCGAATTTAGAAAATGCCTCTTTCTTCTGGGCCATGTTGGGTAATTTTTCCTGGGATGGTATTTTTATTCACCTCAGATGGAGAAACAGCTTAAGTTTGTGGTGGGTTGGAAGAGACCCATGAACCTCTGCCCTCCTTTCAAGCAGGTCTCTCCTAAGAGACCCCCAAAAGGAATGTCACCTGCCAGCCCCTGAGTTCACCCTGTGAGAACCATGTCAAACTTCTGACCTCCAAAAGTGTACTCACAATGCCTGGCACACTAGGACATTATAAAGACAACAGGAAGCGGCAACACAGAAACCCCAGTCTCCCTGTGTGCTTCCTGTCTGTTCACATGTCCCCGTTTTGCTCTCTAGAGACACCAGAAGGGCCAGCTCATGCTGCCTTTGGAAACTGAGCCCAGAGACTATGCTCATGAAGAGGAGGTGCTATCTCTAGTTGTAGAGAGTTAAAGGGATCCATTGACCTCAAAAAAGCACTTGAGTGTTCTCTCTTCTCTCTCCCTCCCTCCCCCCCCTCTTTCTAGCAGATAAGCAGATAGTTGGCAGCAGAGACCCTGTAGATGTCTCTCTTGCCAACAAATGAGTCAGGGGAAATAATCAGGATAAGCAATGTACTAAACTCCATCATACATTATGAATGTTTACTTTCTTGGAAGCTGACAAAAATCCTGATAGATTGTCAGTTAAGGCATTGTTATCCCCACTTCACAGAAACAGAGACTAAGTCTCGGGAGCTTAAGTTATTTACCCAAGTGCACAGCTTAGAAACTGGCCTCCTAGCACCCCTAAGTCAGTGCTCTTTTCTTTCTGATGTCTTTGATGTCAACAAGGACCAGACTGAGAGAACTAGTAAGTCCTGGATTTGTTTTACAGTCTCTAAAGACTTTGGATCAGTACAGTACACAGAATAATGAATGCCCGGTTGTGAGATATTCCTGCCCCAGCCAAGTGGGGGGTGCCTATCTGCTTGCCTCTCCAGTCCTGTGATGTTTGTCCTCCTAGCCTGATCGCACAGATGGGTGGAGAGCTCAGCCTGTGGTTGGGATGGGTCCAACTTTCTCCTCGGTATTCAGAAGCTTCCAGTATGGAATTAGCTGGAGAGCCACCAGCAAGCAGGGGCAGAATGGGACAAGATGGCAGAAATACTACAAGGGACAAAAGCATGGCAGTAACATGGCAGAGGGATTGGAAAGGTGGCCAAAGGGTCTGGTTAGAAAGAAAAGGTAAGTCAGACAGAATTGTTTACAAGCAGCTTCCTGCTCTCAGCCCACGCGCTTCCTGCTCTTGGTCTGCACACTTGTTTCCAGGATAGTCTCTCTTACCTACCTCTCACACCTCTTCCCTTCCTCCACCTTCCTGCCGACACACAATGCACAGAAATTATTCCAGGACCCAAATATCTAAAATCTCAGAAGGGAGACAAGCAACCCACACAGGCAAGCTCGTTTTCCACGGAAGATTCTGGCTTGTGTTTCTTGAGCAGTGACTCTCTGAAAAGAACAAGGGTAAAGGTACCACAGTGAAGTGTCTTCATTATGTACTTTCTCTTGAGTGTGAAATGGCGTGGGGAGGGAAAGTATTGAATCAGGAGTCTCAATTCCGGTATCTGCCAGCCATGAACCTGGGACTAGGGCTTATTTCTCACCAGAGTCCTCAATCCCACTGCCTCCGTAATGCAGGCTGACATCTAGCAGGAGAGGGAGAAAGCCCAGGCAGTGTCCCATACCTCACTCTGAGGTCTTCTTTCAGCTTAAATCGTGAGGTATTCTGAATAAGAACTTTTAGAGTACCTTGTGGGCAGGACAGCAAGATTGAAAACTCAAAGGGTATAATAGTTCCATGAACAAATAAGCACATGTATCTACTGAAAGATAGTCACACAAGTACATCCTTAGCATGTTTAATGTTCACAGACATTCCACAGGGTAAGTACCATTTGTCTCAGGTTGTATTTAGGGAAACAAATCTCAGAGAGAAAGGGTAATTCCCAGATCCCTATGCCAAGCAAGGGAGAAAAGTCAGGTTGATCTAACCTGTCTGCTCTTTCCATTAAATCCCTACTCTAAATACCAAGTGGGGCTGTTAGTGATCTAGTGCTGTTTAAACCTGGGTAGTGGGTTTCTGGGGATTCATTGTGCTGTTCCCGGGCGTTTGTGTATGCTCTGGGCTGATTAAAAAAAAAATCAATTGTGCTTCCAAGTATAACCGTACTGCTGGCTTCCCTCTCCCTCCAGATACCTGGCCATTGTCCACCCCTTGAAGCCGCGGATGAATTATCAGACGGCCTCCCTCCTGATCGCTCTGGTCTGGACGGTCTCCATCCTTATTGCCATCCCATCTGCCTACTTCACCACCGAAACCATCCTCGTTATTGTCAAGAATCAGGAGAAGATCTTCTGTGGCCAGATCTGGCCGGTGGACCAGCAGCTCTACTACAAATCCTACTTCCTCTTCGTCTTCGGCCTTGAGTTCGTGGGCCCGGTTGTCACCATGACTCTGTGCTATGCCAGGATCTCTCGGGAGCTCTGGTTCAAAGCCGTACCTGGCTTCCAGACGGAGCAGATCCGCAAGCGGCTGCGCTGCCGCCGCAAGACCGTGCTGTTACTCATGGGCATCCTCACGGCCTATGTGCTGTGCTGGGCGCCTTTCTATGGCTTTACCATCGTGCGAGACTTCTTCCCCTCCGTGTTTGTGAAGGAGAAGCACTACCTCACCGCCTTCTATGTCGTTGAGTGCATCGCCATGAGCAACAGCATGATCAACACTGTATGCTTCGTGACGGTCAAGAACAACACCATGAAGTACTTCAAGAAGATGCTGCTGCTTCACTGGCGGCCCTCTCCCTACGGCAGCAAGTCAAGCGCTGACCTTGACCTCAAAACCAGTGGGGTGCCAGCCACAGAAGAGGTGGATTGTATCAGGCTGAAGTAGCCTGCTGGTGATGCCCAAGGGAAATTCGATACTCAGTGTATCACACACCATCAACCACTCACGAGCTACATGAGAAAAGACAACTGTATTCATGCTCTCCTGCCCAAATGTATCTGGATGCTTCTATGTCCTAACATACGGGACAACTGATACCTGTGTAACACCTTAAGAGACTAGACACAAATGGCAGCAAGTGACAAGGACTGGATGCCCGCTGTGTGCAAACCACACCAAGAGATTATTCAAGGACAGGAGCTGACATTTGCTGACTACCTGCTATGTGCAGAAACAGCTACCACCCCTCCCCGCAAGTGGCAGTGTCTGTTTGGAGCTGTCAAGCTCTGTCCATCCACCTATCTAGCTATCCGTCCATCTAGAGCACTTGAAAGAGGTCACGGATGATTAGCCAGAGTTGTGCTCCGTATTCTCTCATCTGTATCCCATCTGCACAGAACTGTCAAAAGGCAACAGAATAAAGTACTTAGACACAGCAGAAATGTAAGGGTGACTCCATCAGTATGGAGCCCACGGTCTCACGGTAAGAGAATCCAGACATCATATTTACCTTCCCCACCCAGCTCAGCTATCTCCTGGATATTCTGTACTTACCTACAATGGTGTGGTTTCAAAGGGGGAAAATGTCTTTACCACTAATGTGGGATATAGGGTGAAGATGGGAAATTCCAACACAAGACATGCATCCAGTTCCTGATACTGTGGTGCCGAGTAGTTCAAGGCTTTGGGGTCATGGAGGAAGAGGACATGGAAAGAGGCAGAAGCCGCCAGTGGCAATGAATAGAATCTGTGTCTGTTTGCTACAGTTTGGATGATTTTCTAGAACATGCTCTATTGTATAAAAGGAGCTTTGGTTGAAATCTGAAGATCTGTGTGAAAGCCCTAACTCCAGGACTCATCTCTGTGTGTCTCCACTTTAATGAAATGGGAATGATGAAAACAGGTCCTTAGAAAAGCCCATTGAAGCCATGGTGTGTATGATTTCCATCTCTACCCTGGATAAGAATGTGATACTGAATAGCTCATTAGAGTTTGGAAATGCCATTCACTGTGGGTTTTTTTTTAATAGAGGAACAGCTTCACATTTTAATCCCTGTTCATTGGACCAGAGACTACTGAACTTATTTTAAAGTAGAATATCTAGAGTGGGCATAGAGGTCTACTTGCCCCAGGTTACAATCAAGAGGACGCAGTCAATGCCCATACTCTCAGCATCCCTGTGGTCTTGGAAGCACTGACCATCTTCCCAACATAGCATGGGTGGTCCCCAGGCCTGAATTCATTTGTATTATGTCATCTGCTGAACAGTAGGGTTGGTTAGGTTGACCTGCCTGCCTAGGAGTATCTCCTTCTTCCTTCACAGCACCACATGCATCCCTCCCTTAACTGCACACTCCGTTACCAAGGAAGACAGTCCTCAACCCTGAAGAACCACTGTTCCTTCAAGGGCATAGGCATGGCAGGCTTCCATGATAAACCTCTGATCTCTCCAGTAGACCCTGTATCCTTTGAGTGTGTCAACAGACTTCACCTCCTTCTTACATTCAAACATACAGTCCTCCTTTTGTTTGGATTCAGCTGGAAAACACTTCTGTAATTATCAATGTGTATATGTGATAGTCCAGTGGCAAAAGGGCATGCAGTTCTCATATGAAATAGTTAACATACAGAATTATAATCACAGTGTTGAAAGGGTTCCCTGCTAATGTTTTATGATGTGTTTATATGAAGCATAATTAATAAAAACTCAGAAACAGAAATTGGGGTCCAACCTGAAGGTCAGAAAAGCAAAGCAGTCAGCCACTGGCTCTTACCTCGACCTCAGTCCGAAAACAGTGATCCTGCCTCCAGGAATCTCAGAATGAGACTGAGACTGAGAGCTGTCTCCTCCCGTTTTATAATGCTTTCTAGTTCTGGGATTAAGGGCGTGAACCACTATGGCCTGGTTTCTATGGCACGCTAGTGTGGCTACTGGGATTAAAGGTGTGTGTCATTGCTGCCTGGTCTGAAAGGCTGGCCAGTGTGGCTGTTTTACTTTTCTGATCCTCAGGCAAGCTTTATTTATTAAAATACAAATGAAATGCCACTACATTTAGATGTCTCGATGTAAATGAAGTGAGCCACTCAAGCCTGAGAGGAGAGGCAATCTCCAAAGGCGTGCTTAGAACAGGGCATCTCACACCAGCTAGTGGCCTCACATCTGTGTTCTCACAGGAGTGTGTTCTTCAGTGTAAATTAGCAGAGAACCATTGCCCTATGCGTCCCCTTGTTTCCTACTAAGTTATTTGCATTTGTGTTCACTCTTCTCAACATTAATTAAAGGCAAGCTTAAGATACTCTTTAACATGTTAAGGTAAGTACACACTTAGTCCTACTATTTCGCATTGAAAAGTTAATATCATTTAGTAAAACAGCTCTATTTTCTTGGCCACGGTAAGATAAAAGATGATTATACAAGGAAGCTGTTACAGGTTTTTGTTAGGCATCCAACATTTAAAATAAGTTACTTCTAAAATTGGAAGAATCAAAAAATGCTTGAGGCCCTCAGGCATGACAAACAATTCCAGGCATCACAAGGAAGAATGTGACATGTGGGAGGTAATTAGAAATCTTAACACAAGTTCTGTTTCTACTCAGAAATGGGGGCTCCAAAACACATCCTCTGCATCCAACCATATACTCCCTTGGCCTCATGAACACACACACACACACACACACACACACACACACACACACACACACACCCCAGTAGACTACCAGACCAGGAAATGCCTTGAGGACATAAAATTCAGCTTCTTTCTTTGGTGGATCTGAATTCCAAAGAAGGAAATTACTTATAAATGGTACACAGTTAATTCTCACTAGAGCTAAAGCCTGGGCTGATGGGCAACGTTCAGTAACTGCCTAAACTTCAGTCCAAAGGACCTGGCACACCTTGGTGGCAGGTTCCAGAATATGTTGAACCTCGTATATATCCCTAGATTTCTTTGCTTGTTCATTAAAAGGGGATTAAATCCCCATTCTGGAAGCCTTATGGTATAGGCATCAGGTCAAGAGACAGAGTATGGGTTGTACATGGGGCTTCCTTGCAGATAGCTGTTAGAAGCTCATGGTACCCAACTCCATCCAGAAGACATTCAAAGAATAGCATCCAGTTTTTGTAAATAATCATTTCTCCAATGGTGCATTTTTATTAATATTTATTTTAAGATATGTTCTCTTTTCTACATATAGTTGAAAATATTAAGTATGTGTATCCTCATGAGTTGTTATGATATATATGTATATGTATAATCTCATTGTTGTGGATTGCATGTTTGTGAATTTGTTTGCAAACTACAGTCCATTTGTAACCCCCAAATCAATGCTCATGATGCTGGTATAGACACACAAAACAGTGATTTTTGACTGATCTGATGCACGTGTTCCCAGTAGAAGTTGAAGAAGCTGAGACTCTGCGCCTTCAGTTGTAAACATTGTTGTTTCAGGACGGGAGAGAAATTTACATCCCACAGTGCCAGAGCCCCCCTTATACTTCATACTGTACAAGGACCTTCACATAAACACACTGCTAACAGCCTTTTTGTTCTGTGCTACCCTTTAGCCTGGGTGTGATCTAAATGGTGCCTCAGGAGAAATAGGAGACTCAATCACCAAGACAACCCCTTCTCCACTCCCCTTCCCAACCCCCATCCCCTGGGTACATATAAAAAGTATAGGAGGAGACAAGGAGAGAGCCACCAACATCTAGGATCTCAGAGACCAAGCTGACCCCCTGTCAAGAGTAGCAAGACAAAACCCAGGAGTGATTTACAGGTCTTTTCCTCATTAGCCATAAAGTTATGTTAACTGAGCCCAGAAGTGGTGGCGCACACCTTTAACCCTCGGGAGCCAGAAGCAGATGGCTCTGTGAGTTTGAGACCAACCTGGTCTTCAGAGTGAGTTCCAGAACAGCCAGAGCTGTTATACAGAGAAATCCTGTCTTGAAAAAAAAATTATGCTAACTAAGGTGGACCAATGGAAGGTAGATATCTCTCTCTCTCTTCTTGGGTGCTTGCTCTCTGGATATAGCACAGTCTATAGGTTCTGCTCCTGTCTGTGCTCACTGATTTCTGCAGTAGCAGGCAGCATGGGCTTCAGTAATTATACTTATAATCAGTCTATAATTTGGGGGAGGCTCCTTAAACATATAAGACTCATATGCTACATATGCTTTCAAAGCCTGGTTAGGTCATGCCTGTTTATAGAGCCCCAAAATGATGCTTAAGTGATTTCTGATGTTCCCAGGTACAAAAAGGCTACAGTTACATCTTATGTAGAAAATGGATATGTTAGAGAGACTTTCTTATAGAGGTGTTGGCCGTGAACTCAATGTCAAGGACTCAAGAACATGTTAAATAAATTATGTTTAAATGGAAGCATGCATTTAAAAGATTAGATGGTGACCAGCCGACAAAATGTAACCAGTGGCCTCAATTCTATGGCCCCACGCTTTCCTTGTGAGCAACTTGCTAATTGTGGGTGTGTATAATATTTTCTTCCTTTTGTGTGTTTTTGTTTTGTTTTTTTTGTTGTTGTTGTTGTTGTTTTTCAAGACAGTGTTTCTCCGTGTAGCTTTGGAGCCTGTCCTGGAACTCACTTTGTAGACCAGGCTGGCCTCAAACTCACAGAGATCTGCTTGCCTCTGCCTCCCAAGTGCTAGGATTAAAGGTGTGTATCACTACCACCCAACATGTATATAATATTTTCTAATTCTGTGTTTACTCACTTTATTGTGCATTCTTGTGAAGAATAAGAATTAAGTCATGTCCCTTGAGTTCAAACCTTGTTTGTTACAACACATAACTTGGGATACTAGCTAAATGAAGCCTTAAGGACTGAGATTTTAACTGGCCAAACTGTCATTTCTTGTAGCATCCCTGCCACCCCTCCTTTCAAGTCTGCCACTTTGATACAAATTGAAACCCTTGAAGAGGGAGCTGTATTGATGGAAATGCACACACTCACCCGAGCTGCAGCCCACACTTTCTGAAGACCATGTGTCTTAAGAAAAAAACTTCACCAGGCATATGCCTTTAATCCCAGCACTCGGGAGGCAGAGGCAGGCGGATCTCTGTGAGTTCAAGGCCAGCCTGGTCTACAAGAGCTAGTTGCAGGACAGGCTCCAAAGCTACAGAGAAACCCTGTCAAGAAAAGAAAGAAAAGAAAAAGAAAAAAGTGTTCTCCCCATTAAAAACCTGTACACTACAGGCCGGTAGCTCTGTAGTGCTGTTACAGAGCAGGAGGAAGGAAACCACGCGTTCCACTCTTCATCCCACAGTGGAAAGGAGGACAGCACTGGCGAATGTTTAACTGAGTGTTTATGTGACATTTCCAAAGAAAGAGGACAATCTTTGCAAAGCCATGGTGACAGACTTGTTAATAGGCAATGCTATTTCTTTTCTGTTCTTTTTGTTATTTTGTGAGTTTTGTTGTTGTTGTTGTTCTGATTGTTTTTTTTGAGACAGGATCTTTCTATTTAGCTCTGGTAGATCAGGCTGGTTCCTTTTTTGTTTTGTTTTGTTTGTTTTGGTTTGATTTGGTTTTTGATCTTTTGGTTTTTCAAGACAGAGTTTCTCTGTCTAGCCTTAGCTGTCCTGAGACTCACTAGTAGACCAGGCTGGCCTTAAACTCACAGAACTCTGCCTGCCTCTACCTCCCAAGTGCCAGGATTAAAGGCATTGTGCCACCACACTTGACTGGCAATGCTGTTTCTCCCAACAGACCCAAGCATACAACATGAAGAAGACTGAGAGAAAAGAAAGGATCCCTTCAACACAAATGATGCTCAACTTCACCTAGGAGATGTGGTCAACGATCAAGATAATGGGGCAAATTATGAAGGAAAATCTTATTCTGGCTCCGTGTGTTCCAGTTGTCTCTGACAATTACCACTAGTCCTTGCATAGAGGGATGTGGTGGTCACGTGACCTTCCACCCAATTCAGCATCCCTCCTTGAGAAATATAAAGGAGGAAGAGGCTTGCCTGAAAATGCACAGATATGAAGACCCAGAAGAGCTTTCCTGGGCTGCTCTGTGACTTGAGAATGGCAAAAGCCCCCTCTTACTTACCCGAGGGAACCACCTTAATTAAAAATGTATACCTTTCTACTCACCCATACTGTAGGGCTGCTGAAAGAGACAAGGCAAGGCAGGGAAGGAAACTGGGGCCTACCCCCACTCCATCCATGTTACAAATGCCAGAGAGGGGTAGTAATGTCCAGGCAATGGGAGAGAACTGGGTCCAGGTACCCCTAGATCGCCAACAGCAAGGAGAACACAGAAGTGGAGATGGGAGCCACGATGCCCTGGTTCCTGACTCGGCCGTAGACAAAGAATACTTTTAAAAAAACTATTGGATCAAATGGCCGAGAGGCTGGCCCATCAAAAATTCCTCCCAAACCTAGTGAACTCTCCTGTCTTCATCCATTTTCTGTGGTTATAACTAAGTACCTAAAACTGGGTAAATTATGAAGAAAAGAAGCTTATTTACAAGAATTCTAGAGGTTGGGATATCCAAGCATAGGGGTGGGGTGATATAGTTGATGTTACTGGCAAGGATTCTCCATTGAGTTCTAGGACAGCACCTGGTACACACAAGAGACAATACTGACCCAGGCTTTGTAAAGTACCTTCTTTTAAGACAACCTATCAGCCCAAGAACGCACACTGGAGTAGAGTTTAAGTCACCTCCCACTGCCCACAGAGCCTGTCCCCCTTCTCACAGTTAGGGAGATATCTACAACTTCCAGCACCAGCACATACCAGAGGCAAGGACCCCATTCAGATCCCTGAGCCCCACCTCCACTTCAGGGCTTGATTCCTCGCCCTGCTCCTGTAACCCATAGCTTATTCCTGTTTCCTGCCGTCTCATCCACCTGCATCTTCGCTGTCTCAGAAAACCAAACCCACCGAGGTCAGAATCCTCGCTGCCCTTACTCATTTTTCCTGCATCAAACAGTGTCTTGATGACAAGTTATTTCAACTCCGCTGGTTCACATGAGAAGACTTGAATGGAAGTGTCATTTGTATCAGAGGGGTGGGAACAAGAGGACCCACAAAGGGATGTGGCTCCCAGAGACCAGCGGCAGACAACAGCACTACTTCTTCACCTATGACAAAAAGACAAGGGAAGGAAAAAGGGCATAGGAGCCCAGTAAAAGCTGGATTCAGCTTGGAAAGGTCAGTCTGGAAGGACAGGGATGCCTACCTAGCAGAAAGTAGAGGACATTCTTCCCTTTCCATCTGTCCTCGAGTCTCAGCTAACTCCTCCCATTGATCAAATCTAACCCAAATCCAGAATACAAGAGGATGTAAAAAGTGCCATTCATAGTTAAGGTTAACTTCTGGGCACAGATGCCTCTGGGCAATACGTGGCAAGGACAACAGCAGATGCTGTGAGGCAGGACCTTAATTTGGTTAGCAATGGTGACAGCTTCAGCCTTAGTAAGCCCAGACATGGATGCTCCTGTCCTCCTGTCAAAGGGTTTCTCTTACACCCTTCATGAGGCTCTACCCAGCATAACGGTGTCTAGAGTGTAAATTGCTATTCCAGCTACTCAGGTATGAGTAGCATGTGACTGTCACTCTGACTTCACCCCATGGCTAGGAGTGGCGGGCGAAGAAAACGGATGCAGTGCTGGAGTCTCTGGGGATATGGGAAGAGGTCGGGGCCATGTCTATCCTAGGAGCTCTCCACGGAGAGCACAGGTAGGTGGGGCAGAAACAAAAGTGAGGAAGAATACAGAAGGAATCAGAAGACAGAAAGGACCTCTGGTCCAACCCCAGGCAAAGTAGAGTCCTTCCAAAGGATGGCAACAGGGTCAGATGGTTTCAGCAACCAGAACCAGAGAGCGGTGCCCGTTCCAGGATCAAATCTCTCATTCTGTCCCTAACATAAGCGTTCTCCCGTTCCCACACAGACACATACAATAATCCCGTGTTGAATTTTCCCAAATGGAAATATGGAAGACTCATAAAGCCCACTCCAAGGTTGCACACAGTGAAACAACTGCCCAGGAGATGAGGCTCTCCAGTCAGCCAAGCCGCCTACAAGCTGAACAGAAAGCACAAAGATGCAGCTCTCATGAGCTGTCATCCATTCTGGAAAGGGCTTTCTCGTGACAAAGCTGCCTTTGAGTCACCCGTGATCCTGTAAATACCCCATATAAATTCACTGGTCTACTAAGCTAGTCTTGGGTCTGTTGTTGGTGTCCTGTCGGGGGTTCACATCCCCCCAGAGAAGTTCACCCAAATGTCTGCCCTTAGTCTGTACTTCTGCACCTACTCTGTGTGCTTCCTGCCTTTCTATTCTTTTCTGTGCTATCCCTAACTCTTGGTATTGTTGCGTAGTTCCAATGTTGTGTTCATTTCTAAGTTAGTGACTTAAAAATATAGTTGCCATAACAACTCTTGCAAAAATCACAGGATGCCTGCTTCATGAAGCAACTGGCAAGTCTTCCTAGAAACATAGCTTGGGAAAGGGGAGCCAGGTTTCTATTTTATGATGGTTCCGTGCCACAGTCCCCACACTCACTGTCAGGCACATCTGTTAACTCACACAACCTTCCCGTCCATTCCCTCAGTCCATTTTATCGATAAGGGAACTAAGGCTCATAGCAGTGGGGGAACTTGTAATATTAGTAAGGTCCAGAAGTGGGATGTATAAGTATACAGAAATAGGAGTGGAATGTGGATTACCAGGGACAAGGAGAGGGGAGAGATGAGGGCCTCTATGTATAGGAGGGCACAAAGCCGTAGGTGGATGTGTAAGTCTACAGATCTAATAAATGCAAGATGACCATAATTCATAATATTGTATTGAATGGTAAAAATTTTCCAAAAGAGATCTCAGATGCACATCACATACATACACACACACACACACATGCATACACACATGCATACACACATGCATGCACACATGCACGCACAGGCACATACTCCCCAATACTGAACTTTAAGTAGTACTTAGATAATCCCAAAACAGCCAAGTCAGGGTAACAGCTAGCAGAGATTCAAACTCCGCTCAGCACAAACGGGTTATAAACTCACACCAAAATCCATAAACAATGCACTAGCTCCAGATGTGCAAGTCTCAACAAAAAAAAATCATGAGAAACTAAAACAACATTTATCCTCCCCAAACCACCAATACTATAGTACTTGTCCCTCACAGGGGAACTTAGATGAACCTCCAAACAAAGAATTCAAATGAACCATCATGAATGTGTTCAAAGACTTCAAAGAGATACAGATAAACTACTGAATGAAGTTAAAGAGAACAGGAACAAACGCCTCAATGAATTCCAAGAGAACATAAACAAATAGAGGAATGAAATAAGGATGACAATTCAAGACATTAAAATAGAGTTCAATAAAGAGAAAACAATGAAGAAAACCCAAACTGAAATGAGACTATATCAAAGACTCAGTAAGCCAAATGAAAAAACTCGGTGGAAAGTCTCACCAATAGAATGGATCATGAGGACAAAATGTTGGTGTTTCAACAAGATAAAGGCCTGGATCAAAAGAACAAATTTTTAAACCCATAAACTGAATATATGAGAGCTTTCAGAAACCATGAAAAGGCAAAATCTTTAAATTATGCAGATAAGAAGAATTCCATACTAAAAACATAGAAAGTATTTTCAATAAAATAAAAAAAAAATCCAAATCTAGGGTAAGAGGTGTCAGTATTAGAGGCATACAGAATCTCAAACAGACAGATCATAAAGGAAATTGCTCACATGACATTAGAGTTAGAACATTAAATATACAGAACAAAGAAAGTATTTGAAAGGAGCAAAAGATAAGGAACAAGTCATTTATAAAAATAGACCTATTAAAACCACAGCTGAATTTCCAACTGAAACTTTAAAAGACCTGGAGATGAGCTCTTCATGGATCCTGAGATAGTATGGCTTCTGACTTGAAAACTTTAAAAAGACTTGGAGCATTTATATTTCAAGTTCTAAAAGATCAGAGATGCCAACTGGACTATTATACCTTGCAAAACAATCAACTACAAAAGGAGAAATTTTCTATGATAAAAGCTTGCTAAAGGAATTTATGATGCCCAAACCATACAAACAGAGAATAGTGGAAGGAACAATTTGAACTAAGCAGAAGGATATAAACACATCCAAGAGGCTACAGAGATAAAAATTTTATTGAGACACATGTTAAACAAAGGGGATGGGAGGGTAAAGAAAAAAACATTTCAAAATGACAGGAATAAATACACACCTTTTAGTCAAAACTCACAGTGTTAATGGTCCTGACTTCCCAATCAAAAGATACAGATAGCAGATTGGATTAGAAAACAAGATCCATGTACAGGAAATATCTCACCTGCAAATATAATCACTACCTTAAAGTGAAAGGATGGAGAAAGGAATTTCAAGAAAATAGAACCAGAAAACAAGCAAGTATCACCAATCCAATATCTGACAAAATACACTTCAAACCAAAACTAATCAAAAGGTATAAAAAAGGTCACCTCATGCAGATCAAGGAAGCAATCAATTGACAGCATACTACAATTCTAAACACACATACACCAAGCTCTGCCTTCTGGGTGTAACATGATCGCTACAACTTAACAGGAACACATAGCAGCTGTGAGCACTTGCACGAAGAAGGAGGGAAAAGAGACATAAAAGGAAAGGAGGAAGAAAGGGGGCAGGAAGGAAGGCAGGCAGAGGAAGGAGGAAAGTGAGGGAAGGAGAGAGGAAAGAAGAAAACAAGGGAGGGAGGGAGGGAGGGAGGAAGGGAAGGAGGGAGGGAGGAAAGGAGGATGGGAGGGAGGGATAGGAGGGTAGGAGGCCAGAATTGGGAAGGGAGTTGGTAGGAGTGGAAGAAGATGAGAGGGTAGTAAAGGGAGACTCTGGGCATGCATAGTAAACAACATGAAACTCAAAAACTAAACTATTAAAGTAAATTATAGACTATATTTATTGGCCAGTTCTACTTCTTCTGACAACTGTTCTGTTCATAGGCCCATTCATTGACTGGCAGTTTTGTTTAAATTTTGGTGTTTGATGTAGTAGAAATTCTAGTTGGTATTAATAATAAAAACCCAGAGTTAGATATTGGGGGTGGAAGGACTGAAAGATCAGATGATGCGGGAGAATTGTCTGTATTCTGTCAATCATGTTTTAAATAAATGCTGATTGGCCATTAGCCAGGCAGGAAGTATAGGCAGGAAAACCAGACAGGAAGTAAAGGTGGGGCCAGAAAAACAGGAGTATTCTGGGAAGCAGGAAGCTCTTTCCCCACTCCTGCCCAGACCACTGAAGAAGCAGGATGTGACCTGCCCTGCTGAGGAAGGTACTGAGCCATGTGGCTAACATAGATAAGAATAATGGGTTAATATAAGCTACAAGAGCTAATAAGAAGCCTGAGCTAATGGGCCAATCAGTTTATAACCTAACATAGACTCTCTGTGTGATTTTCTTTGGGACCTAATGACTGTGGGACCTGGTGGGAGGACAGAAACCAACCAGACCTTCATGTTACAATCAGAGAAGCAAAGTAGCCGATCACTTGAGAGTTCTTGCTCGACAAAATCTTCAGACTGAAAAGAGAGCGAGTTCCTATCTCACCCTAGTTGCTATTCATCCCCTCTAGTGCTGGGATTAAAGGCGTGCACCACTGCCTGACCTAACTAGTGTGGCTGCTGGGATTAAAGGTGTGTGCCACCACTGCCTGGCCTGTATGACTGACTGGGGTGGCTAGCTTTGCACTCTGATCCTCAGGCAAGCTTTATTTGTTAGATCATGAACAAAATATTACCACATTTCCACCTTTTTGTCTAATATGAAAAAGGTTATAACTAATACAAGAAAAACTATATACAATAAGTACAATAATTATATACAATACAGGCAATAAATATAACACTGAATAGTCCATTTGCATTTGACAAGTTCAAAGAAAACACTCCATTATCTACTCCATCTTGGTGAGTACAAAAGGTTGTACCTAATTCACTTTCTATTCTAATTTGCATTATCAAATTATCTTTTAATGTCTCTCAACCTGTTACACTTTACACCTCTTCAGTGAGTTTCTTTCCTAAGTCTGGTAAACAAGGAAAACTATAATTGTAACTATCTAGTCTTAAACTCTCTCAGAGACCCAAGGAAAAAATATTAACTGAGTAAGTAGGAAGTACAGCAAACGACTTCCAAAAAATGTGAGTAATGACAAAAACAGTTGGCTGCCTAGACAACAACCCAAGGTTCTTCTGCAACATTGGGCCATCCATCTTTGGCCTACAGGCCTAGCATATCTGACAAACTTTTCTATGAAGCAGGATTTTAAAGGACTGTCTTGCCTTGTCTTAGCAAGGTTTTGCAGTCACTCTTTTGTGTCCTGCTTATCCAATTTAGACAGCATACCATCATGTCAGCAATTAAGGCAAGAGCACATTTTTGCCCAGTGGCTTACTTTTGCCACAAAAAGTAAATTCCATGTGAAGTTTCTTCAATGTCCATCATCTTCTCTGAAGTAGATTGGTGCTGCCAGGAGAGACATGTCTCATTATCATAAATAAAAAAGAACCTATGTTATTAAAGCATCTTGAATGCCATATTCTGTAGATCTCTGAAGTGTTTGGAGATTACCTGTCTTTCTAAAGTATATCTCTGTTTCACCTTAAAACCATACCTAATGTAACTACAAGTTCGATTATAATAGGTGACTAATTACTAACCTGCATTTCCTTATTATCCTATATAGTTTGTAATAATAACTTTCAAGGACTAAAATTTGCATTACATTGTTAAATGAGCTGTGTAGGTACAATACAATACCTTGAACAAGATTAGAAACATTTGTACAGCATGTTTTAACAAAATTAATCTCAAATTTGTATCAATATACAAAATATGTATACAATATACAAAAGTCCAATTCAATGTAAAATATTTAAAACTAGTTGTTGCTTTTTAAAAATACATTCAGTAATCTACCTTTTTATTTTATCATATCTATATCCTTCCTTTTCCTTTTCAGAGTAGATTCAATAATCTACCCCTTTACCCTATCATATCTGTTTCCCACTTTTTCTTTTTAAAACAAGAACTCTGAATCTAATCTCCTTTATTCAACTTTCTTCCTGACCGTGACCAATAACAACTTATAACTAACCGTCCTGAACAATGACAAATATCCACAATCCATTGAATGACCAAAAACCACCCATCCCACCTCTTGGGAATGTGGGCATTGAATTCTTAAATTTGCTTCCTACTGTCTGGGGGTGATGGCATCTTTAGGGGATCCTGAAAAGAAAACATTGAGTCAATTGTCAATTCCAGAGAGAGGTAGCTTTATCATTTGTTGTCCAGTCTCTGAATAATAGGAAAGTGCAGGGTTTGTCTCAAGTCCTAGCTAGAGTAGTATCTTAGGCTGGGTGGATCATCTCAACTAGATACCTTGAAACTATTCTGAGCAGTTTGTAATTCAAAGCTGATCTTTAAGTGGTATGTTTCAGCTTAGTCCTGGAGGAATTGTGGGGCCCCATCCTCCTTTTTGGAGACTTCAAAGATTACTATTAGGTGTGCTCATGGTTCACTGCAGAAAACTGATAGAGACTGATACTCAAAATCATGTACAGGAAGGTAGATGAAACCTTTTTCTAGAATTAGTTAGTACTTTATATTATCATTAATATCATGACAAAAGTTTAGAATATATATTACTCTTATAAATTTTAAGATATTTATACACTTGAAAAGCTGTTAAAAAGTCAATATAAAATCAAAAGATTATGAGATTAGTGGCAATAAAACAGCCCTTAAATATTTGTTTTTCTTCTTTCCCATAGCAGCTGGCTCTTCTGACATGAGTCAGAGATTTTGGATTTTATTTTCATAAGCATGCTTGGGTTTAGAGAAGGAAAGAGCCACATTCCAACTCCAAAGTCAGCTTTAATCTTTAACTGGACTGGGACTACAAAGAGATAATTTGCATTATGTCTCTATAGAGTATAATAGAAACAAACATTTGGGAAGATTTATGAAATTTTATTTTGTTGAAAATGTGATATATCAATAGGCCAATTTACTCTTTTTCTTGGGATATTTTTTCTGGATGATTTGTCCTCTTTCTTCAGATGTTGATGTGGGATGCTCCTCTGTATGCTGTGAATATGTTTTATTATCGTTGGTTAATAAAGAAGCTTTTTTGGCCTATGGCAGGGCAGAATATAGCAAGGCAGGAAATTTAAGCAGAGATAGAGGAGAAAAGAAGGCTGAATCAGAGATGCCATGTAGCTGCTGAAGGAGAAAGACATCAGAACCTTACTGGGGAGCCACAGCCTTGTGATGAAATATAGATTATTACAAATGGGTTAATTTAAGATGTAAGAGCTAAATAAGAATATGCCTAAACCATTGGCCAAATAGTGTTGTAATTAATATAGTTTCCATGTGATTATTCGGATTCAGGTGGCCAGAAAACAAAAGTATAGTTTCTGTTACAAGATGTCTCATTTGTTTAGTTGTCTTTGGATTCCTTAGCTGGACACCTTTATTCTTCTGAAAAGACAAAAACAAAACCCTGCCCCAACCCTAATTTCATGGAGATTCTCTTTTAGCAAGTTATATCTGATCAAATGGAAAGCATTTGTTAGTTTTATAGGTTAGTTTAGATTAAACGGCCATGCTGTTTGATGAACTATCATCTCTTCTAATTAAGAGGTGTCTCTTGTTCAAATCAAATCTTTATTAATTTTGATGGTATCCACAGCTTTTCTTCTCCTGTGGAAACAAAAGCAAAACCCCTTCCCCAACATAACACATGTCATGATTTCCATTCTAAGGTCTTTAAAGTATATCAGCTGATATAATTCCATAGTTTTTTCTATTATTCAATGTCTCTCCACAGTTATTATTTCTTTCTCATTTGCATTTAGAAAATTCAAAGTTAATAAAGCATCATGCAATCTGTTTCTGGGGGTCTTTATCATTACTTTCTGTTTATTTAACATACCCTTTAGAGTTTGATTTGATCTTTCTATAACTGCCTTGCCTGTAGGATTGTGTGGTATACCTGTAATATGCTTTATATAATAATAAGCCAAAAAACCAGCTTCATTTTATTAGAAACATATGCTGGAGAATTGTCTGTCTTTATTTGTACAGGTATACCCATGATGGCCATAACTTCTAGCAAATGTGTGATTACTGAATCAGCCTTTTCTGAGCTCAAAACAATTGCCCATTGAAAACTTGAATAGGTATCAATGGTGTGGTGTACATATTTTAGTTTTCCAAATTCTACAAAATGGAACACATCTATCTGCCAGATTTCATTCCTTTGAATACCCTTTGGGTTACTTGCTGCAAGTAGGGGTGTTTGGCTGTATAAAGAACAAGAAGGATATTTCTTTGTAATTTCTTTGACTTGTTGCCCTGTGATAGGAAATTCTTCTTTTAAACCTTTGTTATTGACATGATGTTTTTATAAAATTCTGAGGCCTCCAGCATATTTCCAATCAATAATTGATCGGTTTCTGCATTACCTTGTGCTAGAGGACCTGGCAGACCCTTATGGGATTGGATGTGTGTTGTGTATTTGGAATGATTCCTATTCCTGATTATATCTTGTAACTGAATAAATAATAAAGTCAATTCTGTATCATCTGGTATAAATTCAGCAATTTTAATATGCAAAACAACTCTTTCTGCATATTGTGAATTGGTAACTATGCTGAGAGGTTCCTTAAAAGTCTTTTAGTACCTTGAGAATTGCATATAATTCTGACTTTTGGACAGAATTTTAAGGGCTTTGTTCCACTTTACTTAAATTTTCTGATTTGTAACCTGCTTCTCCTGATTTATTTGCATCAGTATAGAATGTAGGGGCTCCAGTTATTGGTGTTTCCCATACAATGTGAGGAAGGGTCCACCTAGTTCTCTTTATAAGTTGAATTATCCAGCTTTTGGGATAGTTATTGTTAATCTCCCCAAAAAAATTATGACAAGCTCTTCTCCAGGGTTCACTTTCTGCCCATAATTTGTTGATTTCATCATTATTAAAAGGTACTATAATTTCTGCTGGGACTATTCCTGCTAATTGATAAAGTCTCAATTTTCCTTTTAGAATTAACTCAGAGACCCTTTTCACATAAGTTTTTAATTTTTTACTCAGTTTACATGGTAAAAATATCCATTCTAAGATAATATCTTCCCTCTGCACTAAAATTCCTGTAGGGGACTGCTTAGAGGGCAATATGACCAGAATACAGTTAAGCTTCAAATCCATATGTGCCTTCATTTATTTTTCTTCCATCAAAGTCAATTCTCTTTCAGCTTCAGAAGATAGTTTCCTGGGACTATTTAAGCCCTTATAACTATCAAAAGTTTTGTTTAAATTAATCATTCATTGGGTTTTATTCCAAGAGTGGACCATAGACTGGAAATGCCTCCTAGCAATCTTTGAAAGTTATTAAGTCTGCAATCAATCTCTTCTAATCTGCACTTTTGAGGTCTAATTTTTAGTGAACCTATTTCATAGCCTAAATAATTAATAGAATCCCATCTTGGTATTTTTTCAGGATAAATTTGTAATCCCCAACAAGACAAGATTTTCTTTACTTCTTCAAACATACTTTCTAAAGTATCTGTGTTTGAATCAGCTAATAAGATGTCTTTTGTGTAATGATAAACTATAGATTGAGGAAACTGCTTATGTATTATTTCCAATGGCTGACTTACAAAATATTGGCACAGGGTGGGGTTATTTAACATTCCCTATGGTCAAATCTCCCACTGATATCTCTTAGCAGGCTGAGAAATATTATAAGTAGGCACTGTGAAGGCAAATTTTTCTGTCTTTTTCTTGTAAAGGTATAGCAAGGAAACAATCTTTTAAATCATAACTATAAGAGGGCATTCTTTAGGCAATAGAGAAGGCAAAGGAATGCCAGACTGTAGAGAGCCCATTGGCTGAATCATCTTATTAACAGCTCTTAGATCTGTTACCATTCTCCATTTTCCAGATTTCTCTTTAACAACTAATACAAGAGAATTCCAAGGGTTTTTGATTCTTCAATATGTTGAGCATTTAGTTGCTCCTGTACAAGCTGTTAAAAAAGCTTGCAGTTCCTCTGTTGTTAAAGGCCATTGTGCAACTCATACAGATTTGTCTGTCAACCATTTTAAAGATAAGGCTGTTGGTGCCTTTGAAAGATCAGCAGCTGTTATGTCCTGTTCTTGTACAATCTGAATTGTGAGTGACTATACCCTTTAATACCTTCTAATATTTCCCCCAGAAACATACGTTAATTTATGGTTTTTTTCTAAGATTGGGGGAATGTTAACCTGAGTATGCCATTGCTGTAACAAATCACATCCCCACAAATTCATTGCTATGTTACCCACATGTGGTTTTAATATTCCTCTCTGTTCTTCCAGACCTATAAATTTGACCCATCTCACTCTCTGTTTTACCTGAGATTAAGTTCCAATGCCTAAAAGTTTAACATTTACCTCCTATAGAGGCCAATTTGGATGCCAAGATTCTGGTGAGATTATTGTTACATCCACGCCTGTGTCTATCAAACCTTCAATAACAATGTCATTTATTTGTATTTTTAATTTTGGTCTTTGTTCATTTATAGAAGTTTGCCAAAATACTTGCTTTATGGTTTCTCCTGAATTTTTTCTCTCTCTTCTATAGCTCTTCTATTATCCAGAGCAGTATGGTTCCTTATAATAGGCATTAGGTTACTTGATTGCTCTGGGAAGGAGTTTCCCCTATGATGGCAGGAAACAACTGGACTGGATGTGGCATAGGAGTTTCCCAATGGCAAAGGGTTACCTTGAGTATCTCTTATTGATCTACATTCATTAGTCCAAATGACTGCCTTTGCCACACTTTCTGCACAATCCAGATGGGAGGGGTGTTCTGTTTGGATTATGCTTAGAAAAAACATTGTTTCTAGGAATGCCTTGCTTACAAACCCTTTTAAAGTGACCTTGTTTGCCACAATTAAAACACTTGACATTTTGATTTTTCCTCAAACCTCTGGAAATCATCTCTCTTATCTAAGCATCATCATGGTCATGAGATTCAATATTGATTGTATCTTGGATCCATTCCTCCAAGGGGGCTTGATCTTGCCTTTAATGGACTAATTATCCTTATGCATTGAGACTTGGCATTTTCAAAAGCCAGAGATTCAATTATTATTTGTCTGGCTTCTGAATTTGGTATCATTCTGTTTACTGCTGATATCAGTCTTTGTAAGAAATTCATGAAGGCTTCCTTTGAGACATGTATAACTTTAATAAATGACTAATTTTCTTTCCTACTTCTCCAATTCTGTCCCAAGCATTCAAACCTGCTGCATGGCATAAACCTGCTGCATGGCATAAACCTGCTGCATGGAAATATACAGATTGGCCTTCTATAATAGCATAAACTCCTTCTCCAAGATGTTGATCTTGGGAGATTTTCATATCTCTAGACTTACTCTGTTGTTCTATAGTCTTAGTTTCTTCTCTGAACCAGGTATTCCATTGTAACTGTGGACCAGGCTCTAAAACAGCTTTAACCAAGTCTATCCAGTCTTTAGTGGTAATTCTACTACAAACTGACCACAAGTTGAACATTTGTTTCACAAAAGATGAATGTATGCCATATGAGACTATCACTTCCTTGACTCCCCTTAAATCTAACATTGGCACAGGAGTCCAATTAGCTCTCCATCATTGGGCAATTCCTGTAAGGTTACTGGATATATTAAGGTTGGTTGTTTGAAAACCTTAGGCAGTTCCTCACTAACCTTATAATGTGATGCTGAAATTGGTTCTTCACTAAATTCATCTATCTGGATCTGAATATCTCTATGATCTGTTTTATTAAAGCTTCTCTAAGGTCTCTACCTTAGCAGTCAAATCAAACAACTTTTTAAGAGATAAACCAAGAATTATCAAAACAACAACAAGGATTACCAAAATGATAATTAATAGCATGTCAATCCCAGTTAAGTTGATTATCCCTTCATTTAATTGTTCCTTTTTTTTGGAGTGAAAAGGGTTTTATTTCAGCTTACAACTGTAGCCCATCACAAAGGGAAATCAAGGCAGGGCTCAGGGCACAAACCTAGAAGCAGAACCTGAAGCAGAAACTAATTGATCCATTTTAAAATCATGCATTACTAATCATAGAGACCTAACTTTCTCTATCATAATTGTGTCTTCCATTTTTAAATCATGCACTACTAATCATAGAGACCTAACTTTCTCTATCATAATTGTGTCTTCCATTTTTAAATCATGCACTACTAATCATAGAGACCTAACTTTCTCTATCATAATTGTGTCTTCCATTTTTAAATCATGCATTACTAATCATAGAGACCTAACTTTCTCTATCAATCATAATTGTGTCTTCCATTTTTTTCATGTGGAAAAATCTCTCCCTTTTAACTACTTAAGAATTCCCAAGTTTCTCACCAAATCTGCCACTGCTGCTGATGAAGATGTGAAGCTTGCTGTAAAAAACCTGACTGTATTTAGAGGCAGCTACCTAGTTTGGCCATAGTCCAAGAAGGGGGTCCAGGGAAAGCCCACCAGGAGAGAAGAAAGAAAAACCTAGCCAGTAGAGTGAAGACTCCTGCTGTGTGCAGCTCAGCCTATGACTGTGGCTACAAAGCTACAGGCAAACAGCTTTTTGTGTGAATTTGTACCCCAAAAGTTGGGCACCAGATAGAGCATGAATTCTAGTTGGTTTTAATAATAAAATTCCAGAGCCAGATATTGGGGGGAAAGCTGAAAGATCAAAGAAGCAAAGCAACCAAACACTAGAGAGCTATTACCTCTATGAAATCTTCAGAATGAAAAGAGAGTGAGTTCCTGTCTCATCCTGCCTTATATTCCTCTGGGATTAAAGGCATGCACCTTCTGGGATTAAAAGTGTGTGACACCACTCCCTGGCCTATATGGCTGACTAGTGTGGCTAGTTTTGCACTCTTATCTTCAGGCAAGCTTTATTTGTTAGATCAAAAACAAAACATCACCATAGTTCGACTTTTTCAGGTCTGGTATATTACAGATATTAACCTCTTTTCTGAAGCCTGGCAGCTGGCAAAGGTTTCCCCCATTCTGTAGGGAGTCTCTTCATTTGATTGACTATTTCCTACATGGAAGTTTTTAATATTTCACATAATCCCATTTTCCGATTCTTGGTGCTATTCCCTGTGCTATTGGAGCCTAGTCAGAAAGTTCTTGGTCTGCCCCAATTGCCAGCCACTGCTATTGGCTTCCCACCAGAACCAGATGGTAAGACTCTGTTGCTGAAGACTGATGGAAGAACGGCAAGGCTCCTATGGGGTAACCAGTGTCTTCTGCTTCAATTTGAGGCACATTCCACAAGAAGGGAGCCAGGCCTGGTACCATAAATTTGCTAATGCAGGAACTCATAGACCCTAGTGGGGAAACTACTGATGTGGTTTTTGCTAAATGGGAATGATGCACCCATCAAACTGTCTTCTGAAAACCTGTCCTTCTGCCCATAGATCCTTGCTACTGTCAGCTTCGGCTAGAGAAGCCTGTTTGCAGATTCAGCCGTGACCACAAAGACTCAGTAGCTGATCCAAGTGTAGAGCATATGGGACTGTTGGGTGCTCAGCTATAAAGGGGGCATTTATATATCAGTTACAACGAGGCTCCTGGAACATCACAGAAGAGGAGCAGAAAAAATGGAAGAGCCTGAGAAAGGCCGGCAACGCTGTGGAGCACTGGCTTCTGGAAATTGACTGCCTCTTGCACTCTTGAGCTCACAGAAGCTATGACTCACTGCACAACATCTCCAGAAAATTTGTCTGTCATGAGCAGGGTGGGACTGATGGGACCCTAACTCTCCCCGAACATTTATACACAGTTAATGTTTGGTAGGGGAGAGAAAAGGACATTTTCTTCAGTGGTATAGCTGCTGTTAAAAGTGCCTGTGCTCCTGCGATCAACCCTAACTAAATGTAATCAGCCAGAAAAAAAGTAAATAAAGTAGAAGAGGGAATGGTTGGGGAAAGGAAGGGAGTCAGTAAGAGTAGGAGGGCACAAGAGGGGATAATGAGGTGTGAATGTGGTCAAAACTCATTATAGACATGTATGAAGCTGTCATAATCAAACACAGTGTTCTACATTATTCATATATGGTAATAAAACAGGTTAGAAGAAGAAAACCCTGTGTATACCCATATCCTGAAGTGCTTTGTTTGGGTGGCTTCAGTGTTCCTGGTTCTAAATCGAGGTCTTTAGTCCAGTTTGAATAGATGGTTGAAAAGGCTTTTTCCAACTGGGTTGTAGTGGCACACACCTTTAATCCCAGTACTTGGGAGGCAGAAGCAGTTGGATCTCTGTGAGTTCGAGGCCAGCCTGGTTTATAAGAGCTAGTTCCAAGACAGGCTCCAAAGCTTAAAAAAAAAAAAAGGCTTTTTCCAGTGTAAGGTTTTACACATTTGGATTTATTCTTTTGTTCTGTGACTATAAAGGTCTACGTAATCAATTCCATGTGGGAACATGCTATTCAGGTAAACTGAGCCCATGTTCTTGGGACATGAACAGTCATATTTGGCTCAGATTAAATTACTTTATTCCCTTTGAAATGAAAGTTATGTTTCTGTCAACAGTTTTAGGGTCTGAAGTGTGGTGCCAAGGATGATCTACTTGTACCAGGTGAGTCACCCAGAGTGACACTGTGTCAGCATGGGCCCTTTATACTCAGTTGTCTGTGTTGTTGTCCTAGGCAGTAGTTGGTGAGTTCTTTCTGGGGCCTGGCCCTTCTTCTGATTTGGTCAATAGTCCATTGATTTCTTTTGAGTTATTGGAAATTCTCTCTCTCTCTCTCTCTCTCTCTCTCTCTCTCTCTCTCTCTCTCTCTCTCTCTGTGTGTGTGTGTGTGTGTGTGTGTGTGTGTGTGTGTGTGTGTGTTGCATGTATATTTATTTGCTAGCATTTGGACATTTTTTCCTGCCACCCCTTCAATATCTGATTCTCTTTTTCTGTCTGGATCCTCTCCTGTCTATCAAAAGTTGATTATTTTAGTTTAGAAATGTTACAAGTGTCTGGCTGTAAGTATATTGAAGAGGCATTTATTCTCTTCAGACCAATGGGGGGGGGAGATATCCCGAGGGGACTTCCCAGGATGTGCAATGGCCTCTTCGGAAAGCCCAAGACAGCATCCCGAGACTACAAGGACTCTTATTGGTTCAACCAGGTAGATACACCCAATGGCTGACACCCAATGTCTTAAACCCCTCACATTCCCACAAATGTGCAGGATGAACCAGGGCTGCAGTGAAAGGAGCCAGTCTGAAGGTGAGAGCCACGGCGTGGGAGGCGGGGGGGCGGGGGGCACTCTCATGTTGAGTGCCTGGATCTGACCTGAGCACAAACTCCTCCAACTGATAAAAGGAGATTGCAACTTCCAGGAAAAATGAAAGACACTCAATGGGGAACAACCCATCATTTGGCACTCCAGCTCATATTATGCTTGATAATTATGATAATTTAGCTCACAAATATTTTTAAGTGAGCAATATTCCCAAATAGTTCAGTTTTATGTTTCACGCACCAAACTGAAATTCTGGGCAATGGAACTAAAGATCATAAGTGGACAGCCTACTTTAATTGGAATTCTAAAGTATCTAAAAAAAAGTGATAAAACTGTTAATTTACTTTAGAAAAAGAATTCAGAGTTTTGAAAACTGGAGAGAAGAGAGAGAAAGCTGAATAGAGGGGGTAGGGATTAAAGATCAGAAAATTAATAAGAATTTTTTATAGGTGCATCAAAGCTAAAGATAAGTAACTCTTGGGAGTTGAATTCTTAGCTCAACACTTCTCTCTGCTTCTCTGACCTTCTGTATCATTCTCTCCCTCTGTTCTCTAGCAACCTCCAAGCAGAACAATTCTGTACCAACAGAAAGGTTGACTTCCTATAGAACTTCAGGCTCTACTTACCAAAAGCAGGATTTTCCAACCTTTCCTAGGACACTCTCTTTCTGATGATTAGCTCCTAAAATAGGGAAAGACATTCGAGTATTAGCCAAAGTCTGCCTAAGAAGCTTCACCCTTCGGGCTTTCACAGGCCCCTGTTGCAGTTTAATAAGGAGAGATGTTTGATTTCAGCCTTGTTTTACTCTTTACTCTTGTTGGACTCTGATGAATGGAATTATGTGTTCTTTAGCTTGTGTTCATGAGGATCATTGATTCCACATATTGTGTTGTGCTGTTCATTAGTCTGTCAGCCTATGACTATGATTTGATAGTCTTGCTTGAGGCTATAATATGAAAGGTTTTATTTAACTTCAAATAGCAGGTGTGTTTGACCAAATTAGCAGGTCATCTTTATTTCATCATAACTTAGATTCCTAAAATTTGTCTTATGATTAAATATTAACATAAAAGTTATTTCATCTTGATGTGTCAATGAACCTGTGTGCTATCATGAGATAGATGTCTGTGGTGTGCTTGAATAGTAAATAAAGCCTTCTCTCCTGTACATGTATGCTATCGTGAGATATATGTTCTGTGATATGCTTACATAGTAAAACCTCTCACCCAAGAGTGGTTAACTAAAACTGGCTTATAAATAAGAATTCATGTAAAGTTAGTTAAATTCCTTTTTGTTCAGAATGTAAAATAAGTTTGAGTGCAAAGTTCTTAGCTCCAGCATCCTCCAAAAGACTAACTTTGACTATCTGTCTCAATATGCCAATCAAAAAGACAAATAATGGCAAGAAACAAAGAAAAGAAATGTGTCTGATGTGGTCATATCAAGAAGACCAGATAAAGGGGCCCCTCTGTCTTCAGAGTATAACATAACTTTAAATTTAAAAAGAGAACTGAGACAAGGGGCAAGTAGGTCACATGATTAATTAAATATGGTCAGGGTATGGTCTGTTGGTCATTTTCTGAGTTTGGGCTCTGCAAGGTGTTCCAAAGAAGGCTGGTGCTTGGGGGTGACTGCTGCCGCCCCAGAATATGGCCATGGTGCTCTCATGGATAATTCTCTCAGATGGAACATGGCACCCCAGTTTGCTCTCTACTGCTGTGATAAACATCGTGACTGAAAGCAGCTTGAGTAGGAGAGCGTTTATTTCATCTTATGAGTTTCAGTCCATTATCAAGGAAAGCCAAGGAGGAACTCAAGGCAGGAGCTCGAAGCAAAAACCACAAAGGGGTGCTGTTTACCGGCTTATTCCCCCTGGCTTGTTCAGTTACCTTTTTTACACAGTCCAGACCCACTGCCCAGAGGTGGCACTACCCACAGTGTCTGGGCTTCCCTTCATCAATTAGCAATCAAGAAATGCCCCCACAGGCCTACCTAATGGATGCAGTTCCTCAACTGAGATCCCGCCTTGTGGACCTGTGAGGTCCGCATCCTAATCACCCGTGTTCCCTGATTGAAGGAGGCTGCCGGAAACTCTGCCATCAAGCTCACAGCTTTGCAGAGCTGTGCAGACTAGCCAAAGGGTGTCTTCGGAACTTTGCTAGACAATCCTACAAAATTGATTCAGTAGGATTCTATTTTTCTTTTAAATTGTCAATTAGATGCCAATTTGCCTGACTTCTTTTACAAAGCTTCCAGGAGCTTGTTCCTTATGAAAGAGTCTGACGTAAACTATAGTTACCTTATCCTTCTACAGAACTCTGATACATGGTCTAGCTAGTTACACAACTGTATTTATGCTAACTTTATGTTTAGCCTTGTATTAACTTGCATTAATATTGATTTTAAAACTTTCCTCATTAACTTTGTTTTTTAATGTTCCCCTCAAAGTTGTGCAGCTATTTCCTCCTGACTTGTGCTCTGGATTGTCACCATCTGTCAAGTTTTCTTGTAGCCCCTTGGACAGACCCTCTGAGGTGATCTAACTGCTACCCCTTCTACATAGCCCACTTTGTCAGCTGGAAACAATTAAAGAGAGGCCAGTGCCCCCAAATCCAAATCCCTGAAAGCTGTTTGAGTGACCTCTGAAAGGGGGAACTAATGGGTCACGAGCCATCCAACTCATCCCTGGTTTTGGCCCTTGGGCCATTGTTTTCAGGACTCAGAGCTGAAAGAGCTGGACTGACGCCTTCTTTGCATTTGTCAACCTCTCTGTCTCATCAGCTCTCCAAAAACATTAGAGAAATCTCAGATCGACTTAACATCCTTCAAGACCAACTCGATTCTTTGGTTGCTGCTGTACTCCAAAACTAGATGTGACTACTGCTGAGGACTGGACTTGTGTCTTCTTCCACAGATGATGCTGCTTCTGCACCAGAATCCTAACCGGCTTGAGATGGGCCTAAAGACACGGGGACCAGACAGAAACCATAAGCCTCCTCCTATGTATGGGCCTCTGGTTCCTTCCTACTCTGGCTCCTCCCCTTAATCACCTTCCTGCTTGTTATCCCCATACTTAAGTTTCGCCCTGTCTTTTAAATTTACTGAACTTCTCCTATACCCAAACAAAATGTTCCCCATAAGCTCTCCCAATGGCTCTCACCCTATGACAGCTCCAGTTGTTACTGATACATTCGCAAAGATTTTTTAGATGCTGCAGAGAATCTCTGGCTACAATGGACCTTCATCCCTTTCATCCCAGGCCAGATACAGTTCTTTACATTAGTCCTCTATATTCTTCCGTTCCCTTCCTTCAAGGCTCTGTGGCTCCCCGATGCTTCCGCTGACTCGTTTCTCCACAGCACCCTTGGCAATGGGACTAGTCATTGTCACCTCAATCAGCTCTATCCCCACTTCCTCTCACCGGCTCACTCTGTCTCTCCTACCTCTACCCTACCACTTCCTCTGCCTTCCTGGGCAATCTCTCAGTTTTACACTGAAACCAAAAATCTGCTTACAGCCCTGAAAGAAAAATCACTTTTCAAATGTCTCCAGGAACGCAGGACAGCAGTCACATGATCCATCCCAGCTGATCAAGCTACAACTCTGTTGCTGTCACCAGAGGACCCCTCTTCAAGGGAGTATGAGGTGGCCGTGTCAGAGCAGCAGCAGGTGGCAACTGAAGTTTGAGGTGTCAGCCCACCAGGACGCAAATCTCTGATGGGTGGATCTCAGATAGGCAAGGCTCCTCCATAGACAAGTCTGTAGAGACCACAGACTCCAGAATGTCTTTCTCTTCTGCTGGGCCCTTAGGTGTTTGCTGCTGCCGTCTTTCTCTGGTATCTGACAGAGTGTGAATGGGTGTGGGGAGATCCCCACTGCCTATAAAATAGTGGGTTCATCTCATAGAAACATCCTGTTCTACTGGGCATTTTTACCTGTGGATTATTATGAAGATTATTTCTTCTTAAGCTGTACTGTCTCATCAATAATAATAATGTTAGTTTAAGTAGAGTTTTTAATGACTAAAAACATATGCAAGAACATGTTACACAGCTAGGGCCTATGAATTTCATCTAAGGAGCTGCATAGATCGCAGTTCAGGTTAATAACTAAGGAAAACAATTGAGTCTCAGGAGCCAGGCTGGCATGAATTCTTTTCATCTTAATTAAATGAATGAATGAAATGAATGAATAAATGAAAGATGCATTCACAGGTTTCAGGGTGCATCGTAGATGAAACAAAGCTTTAAAATAACTTCAGGTTAGTCAGGGCTGAAGAGATAGCTCAGAGGTTAAGAACACTGGCTGTTCTTCTAGAAGTCCTGAGTTCAATTCCCACCAACCACATCGTGGCTCACAATGAGATCTGGTGCCCTCTTCTGGCCTGCAGGAATACATGTAGGCAGAACACTGCATACATAAGTAAATAAATAAATCTTTAAAAAAAATAACTTCAGGTTAGATTAGATACTTTGATAATATCGTTGAGACGAAAAACCTCTAGAAAACAATATAAAGTTCATAAGGACACATAGCTGAGTTATAGATTTATTGTTTTAGAGCCAAAAGTACAAGGCAGCCCAATTGTTACTAGCTGACATACTTTCCTTGCTAAGACCAATTGGTGATAAAAGAAGATGATTAATTCCTTGTACTTATTTCTGCCCTCAAGCTCCTGATAGAAAAAACTGTTGATGAGTGGGTGTGTACCCTAAAGAGTTAAAGTAGAGCTGATTGGTTTTTATGTATAAAACTTTAGGTTTGTGATTCCTTTAAGATTCCTTATAAGATTATCTTCCAAAATAAGTAATAAAGTGATTGATTCTTTCTTTGTAACCACAATATGCAGCCTGCCAGCAAAAGAAATGGCTCCGGAAAATAACCTGCTTGTTCACACTCTGTTTATAACAAGTTACTTGGATGTAAATGTACGTGAGTTCTTGGGACAATTTTGTTTTAATAGTGTAAGGAAGATGAAAACATGTTTATATCTATATTCATTATAGTCATTCGCTTGAGAAACAGAATGTAACAACATTGTAATTTGTATATTGCCTAAAAGATTTTCTTGAGGTAGATAAGCTATAGAGGAAAAATGGAGAGAATAAGGAAGAATAAAGATAGAGTTAGAAGGAAAAAAAATCAAGAATGAGAGCATTAAAGGGAAAAACATTAATGGAATTAAAAGGAAAACATCAAAAGAGACCGAGGGGACATTTCTGGATAGAGAATACAGAAGAAGAATAAAGAAGGAAACCATCTAAAGACTACGTGAGTGTCTCTTCCCTTAACCCCCTCAGATAAAAAAATCACAGTACACCATCTGCATGGATTTCCCTTTGAGCCACGCTGCTGGAAGCTGGTCCACCAGGCAGCGGAAGGGGTAAAACTGAGACCACCCACCTCCAACAAGGATGCTCCTCGGCAGGAAACGGCTAAGAAAGAATCTCCATCCCCCTCTCCACATTTCTCTACCCCTTCAGGGTTTGGAATGATAGGTTGTCTGTCTTGGTTAGGCAGCTCCAGGAGGGAGTCTGGCCGGACTGCAAGGGAAAACGTGTGCTGCAGACATTCCCATCCCTACAAAGGGTCATAGCTATCTCTTCCTCTGGCAGACCACTCAGCTTCCCCTGAGAGAGTCTGCTCCTTCACTGTGTGTCCAAGAAACACAGTCCCGTCTGCTGCACCATTAGAGTCCTGTCTCTTTAGGCTGCCTTGTAGATCTAACACATACGCCCTCCCCACACACACAGACTCATACGCAAGAAGAGAAAATACATGAAAAACATATAAAATTTCGTAGTTAAAATTAAAAAGTTCAATTTTAAAAAGTACACAGAGTAAGGGCTTTACTAAATATGCTGCCCTGGATTGGAACATTCATATTTTTCATCTCTCCCACTATGAATTATGTATGCAAGATTTATTGGTAAAATTTCCAACTCAAGTTCCTTGATTCAGACTAGCCAGTGCTGTTTATATATCACAATGTTTCATTTCAAAATCTACTGAGCACTTCCTGTGGAGGCTTTGAAAACAGCTCAATAATTCTCTGTCCCTAGGTGATTTCTTCCCATATGGATTTTTTAATACATCACATAAAATTGATCATCTTCATTATTTTAAAATTATGGTTCAGTGATACTAAGTATATTCATACTGTTGTCCAACAGACCTCTCAACATTTAAATCTTACAAATCTAGAGCTCCATATGTATTAAACAATAGCTCCATTTGCCTCCTTGCTCCACCCCAAGAAGGTAGTCACATTCTACTAATTAGTTGCAGGGATGTGGCTGAACTAGACATCCACATGAGCACAATGGCATTGTGTTTTGCTCGTCTTTCTGTGACTGTCTTATCTCCCCTGGCATGAGATACATCATCATCCTGTCATAGTTGTCCATGCACGGAAGTGTGATGTGAACTCATTCACCTATTTTTGTCTTTTTCTTTTTGGGGGGAGTGGGGTCATTGAAGAGTACAGGGAATGAAACTAATCCTTCTTCCTCCACTTTCCCAAGAGCTGGGATTACAAATGTGCACCAAAATATTTGGTCTTAATTTACCATTTGCATGCTAGGTTCCACCACCCTCCCCCCATTTTTTCAAAAGTATAACAAGGGGCTGGAGAGATGACTCAGTGGAAGAGGACTCTTTCTACCCTTCCAGAGGACCTGAGTTCAGTTCCCAGCACCCGTGTTAAGCAATTCAGAGCAGCCTATAACTTCACCTCCAAGAGATGTGATGCCCTCTTCTGGCCTCTGGGCACATCAGCATTCACTGCACTCACCTGCATATGCCCACACACAGACACACATACATATACATAATTTAAAAATAAAATAGAGTATTAAAAGGAGAGAGTTGGCAGGTGACCCCCTTGTATTTCAATTTCACTCCATGTATTTCATTCCAAAAGACATTTACTTTCTATCTTAACACTGAAATATCATTCTCACCTTGATTCAAATTGTTCTTGTTAATTTATGATTTACTATAAAAAAATATGGTTATAAACATTTTCAAGCATACAGAAGTCTTGCCTCGGGTTCTAGCTTGGTGTTGGAGTACATGTCTGGTACTACAAAAGACAGACAGGAAGGAAGGAAGGAAGGAAGGAAGGAAGGAAGGAAGGAAGGAAGGAAGGAAGGAAGCAAGCAAGCAAGCAAGCAAGCAAGCCAGATGTAGGGACTCACTGATAGAATCACAACACTAGCAGGCTGAGACAGAAGCACTGGAAAACAGAATTTAGGATGCTTTTGGACAAACCATATTACTCCAGGGAGGCAGAAAGCATAGCAAAGGCTGTGTTCATGCCCAGGATCCTGGGGCCTATAAAAACCACGTCTCATAAACTCCAGAGTAACAAGGTGTTCCTGGCGCCTTGGAGTCAGAGAGAGAGTCAAGCTTCAGAAGGTCTGAGGAATCCTTATAAATCAAATTATATCATCTGATACTGCACAGATTAACACTATCTCACACAAATGTGTGGTCCATGTAATGGTAAAAATAAAACTGCACCATTTCCAGAGGGGCAGCAGCGGGCAGCGGGTCCCAGGCAGGGAGCCCCAAGGCGGGTGAGAGACCTTGGTGGGTTAGTGGTGGTGAGAGACAGAGACAGACAGGCACGCCACGCAGATAAAGTGGGAATTTATTTAGTGGGTTATGGAAGGGAAGGGGAAAGGGGAGAGGGAAGGAGAAGGGGGATGAGGAGAGGGAGAGAAAGAGAAAAACAGAGGGAGGGGGAGAAGCTACCTCTTCAGGAGAGGGACAGAAAGGAAGGAGCTCAGGCTGGAAGCAGAAGGTTGAGGGAGCAGGGGTGGGCAGGGCTTGTCTCTTAAAGGGACAGGACAGACCACTACAGTCCAGTTACTATCTGTAACTGTGCCAGCTTCCTCACCCAAGACAGAAATGAACCCTAGGGGCTAGGCTGGGAGTGCAGTTCAGAAGTAGGGCACTCAACTGGGAGAGGTGGGGCATGCCTTGAATCCCAGAAGCAAGTAGATCTCTGTGAGATTGAGGCCAGTCTGGTCTACTGAGTTCCAGGACAGCCAGAGCTACACAGAGAAACCCTGTCTCAAAGAGGAGGAGGAGGAGAAGAAGGAGAGAAGGAGGAGGAAGAGGAAAAGGAAGAGAAGGAGGAGGAGGACTTGCCTAGCATGTGGAAGGCCCTGGGTTCCATTCTCAGTACTTTTTCTCAGAGAGAAAAAAACAACCAAAAATGAGCCTTTCTGACTCACCCCTGCTTGTTTTCCTGGACCCATAAGAACCCTCATCACTGGTCAGAGCCACTGAGAGCCTGGGAGATGCTTCCCAGAAAATGTGTCTGTTGTTGTAAATGCAACTATTTTGTTGTAAATGCAAACTATGCCACTCATCCTTGGAGAACTTTGCCACAGTATAATCAGGGAGCTCTACTGCACTCAAGGGCTTCAGCTCATTCTCCTTTGATGTCCACACCAAGCAAGGCCCACTTCTCACTCGTGACTGACCTCTCCCACACACCTGGCCTAGGAAACAATGCAAGCCAATCTGTAAGTAATACTCAATGTTCCCGCCCCAAATCCTCTGCCCCCCACCCCGCCAAATTGAAGCCAAAGATTCTTGTTAGTCATGGTGATTTTGCTTTTGCGTTTTCACCAGAAACTGTCTTTGTTCCAAAAGGGAGAGCTATTGAGAGTCTATCTTGTTCAGCCTGCCTTTCCCTTGTGTTCTTTCACTTTATTACTAACACAGCATCCAGCAAACTGTTACCCAAGATGTGTCGCAAATATCCTTCGGCAAAACACCTGTGCGCCTTCTGTATCTTCCCAGTTTCCAGCAAAGCCGCCTATGTAAAATGCACACGCTCGCCCACCAAAGACACTTTTCAATTTTGTTTCCTGTTTTTCTTTTAATTATCTTCATTTCATCAGAATGAGAATACCATTGGTCTCTACCATTTTTTTAAGGAAACTTGGGAAAGATTTTGTATGGATTATGAAATGCTGTAAAAGTCTAAATCAAACTTGAAATGACTTTTAAAACCAGAAGACGAGGGCGGGGGCGTAGCTCAGTTGTAGAGCATTTACTAGCGTGTGCAAGGTACTCGACTCTCAGCGCCACAGAAAGAAAACTTTGTGACATGAAACTGATGAGAAAATGTGAATCTTTGTCCCCTGGATCCTCTCCCCAGGTTTTTGTTTCTGTTTTTGTTTTGCTTTTTGTTTCATTGCTTGTTTATTTGTTTTTAAGACAGATCCTTCTTGTGTAGCCTTGAACTCATAATCTCTCTGCCACCATACTTGGCTTAATTTCAACTTTTAAAAACTAGCACATGGACAAATGTGATTATATTGCCATTATTTTATGCTTTACAATTTATAATTACCGGAAATGGAGAATATTAGCCTTCCATTTTCTTCTACCCTTCTTTTTAAAATTATTTTATTAGTATTTTTCATGTATAAGTGCTTTTGCTTGAATGTATGTCTGCGCCACATGTGTACCTGGTATCCACGGAGATGAGAAGAGGGCTTCGGGTCCCCAGGAGTGGAGTTACAAACAGTTGCAAGCTGCCATGTGGGTGCTGAAAGTCAAACTCAGGTCCTCTGCAAGAGCAGCAATTCTCTTCACCATCTCTCCAGCTTGCTTCTGGTCTTCTTAACTTGTCACTTAACTATGTGTGACTTCTTCACTGTGACCTTTCAAAAGTTGTTCATTCACTGGGAGTGCCACAATCAGTAAATCTATTTGGAGGCACACAGACACCACAGAGAGGATGCCACGGGCAATCTCACCAGCTTGGAAGCACACGCTCTCTCCTTAGGGCCTCATGCATAGGCCATGAACCTTTATTACCCACATCCCAGCCAGGATGTCAGCGTCTGCTGAACCAGTCAATAGTAGCCAGGTTTCAAATAGAAATGAAGTAACATCAGGCACGCTCTGTTTTGTTCTCACCTGGACTGTGTCTGCATGAGCATCTCTCCTAAGATCACTGTTCTAAAGGCCGTCAGCACAAGCTCTGCCCCTCCCATGGGCTGCCCATCACTATCACTCTCCAACCTCACAACCAGCAGCTAATCAGAGCAGGCCTGTGAATAACAGTCCAGCCCCTCCCCCCAGCCACATTAGCAAGAAGTCACTAGCTCTTTCCCTCTTCTTTTGCCTGTCTGCCCCACATTGCATTGTGTTCTTAACCCGCACAGTCTCTGGCTCCCCAGGAAGGTAGTACGCTAATGAAAAGTGGCCTTCTGTCTGACAGTGGCAGAAACTCATTTGCAAACTGCACCACACAGCCATTTGAGCAATGAAGTCCTCAGTCCCCACCCAGAGCTGGTACATCTGGGTGTGGCCTAGAATTCTGCCTTTATGTGTAGCTTTCAACTTGTTACCACAGTTGTGCATTCAAATCAGAACTTCAGGATTACACACCATATTTCTGGCTAACTCATATATTAGGAAATTTCTAAAAAGTCATGCTGTCAAAGCTTACATGGTTTGTTGGCGTGGACTTAGAACCATATCAAGGGCCTTGCGCTTGCTGAATGAATAATTCCTCTCTGGATTTCCAGAAAGAAAAAAACATTTTGTGCTAGTTGCTTAGGAAGAAATCTACTTAGACGCTCAACGAAAGACTGGAACGCAGACTCATAATTGAGTGTCATCGTTGGAAGAATGACAAAGCAAAAGATGGGTCATCAGGAAGATTTGTTATTTTGTCTTACAAAGACCCGGAAGAATTCTGTTTCTAAAAATCATAACTATTTAAAGAAAAACTTCTGAGGCTCCAAGCCACAGCCCCTGCTATAGCTGCCCCGTACCCGTCCTCTGAGAACATGGCTCTGCCTCCCACATATGCTGATCTTGGCAAGCTTGCCAAGGATGTCGTCACCAAGGGCTACAGCTTTTTCTTAATAGATTTCTCAGATTTGAAAATGAAATCTGAGACTAGACTGGAATTTGCAGGCTCAGCCAACACAGGGACCACCAAAGTGAATGGCAGCCTGGAGACCACACACAGAGTCCAGTTTGACCTTTACAGATAAGTGGGACACAGACAACACCATGGGCACTGAGATCACCCTGCAAGAGCAGCTTGTGTCTGGACTGAAGCTGACCATTGATTCTTCCTTCTCACCTAACACTGTGCAGCAGGGGGCGGGGGGAGGCGGAGAGATGCTAAAACAAGACAGGGTGCAGGAGGGAACCTATCAGCCTGGCCTGTGATACGGACTTTGACCTCACTGGGTCCTTTGGCTATGAGGGCTGACTGGCTGGGTACCTGACGAGTTTTGAGACCTTGAAGTGCCAAGTGACCCAAAGCAACTCCACTGTTGGCTACAAGATGGGTGGATTCCAGGTTCATACTAATGTGAACAACAGGACAGTTTGGTGGCTCCATTTACCAGAAGGTGAACAAGAAGTTGGAGGTTGCTGTCCATCACTCCTGGGTAGCAGGAAACAGTAACGCTTACTTTGGAAAAGCAGCCAAGTATCAGGTCAACCCTGATGCCCGCTTTTGGGCCAAAGTGATCAAACAACTCCAGCCTGGTCAACTTAGGGTACCCTCATACCCTAAAGCCAGGTATCAAACTGATGCTGTCAGCTCTGTGAGATGGCAAGAACATCAAAGCAGGCAGCCATGAGCTTGGTCTAAGCCTGGAATTTCAAGAGATGTTAATTACATCATTTGAAGGGGAGGAGCTAATTTCATAAAAAATGGAAGACTCTATAATGTACCCATTAAACTGCTAAAATATAGAGTGGTAAGGCTATTTCCTGGAATTTCAAGCGTAACTGAACATTGTACAATTGTTAATTTTAACTATTTTGCAGCATAGCTACCTGCAGAATTTAGTGTACCTTTTAATGCATGTTGGGGGTGCAAGAATTGATAGATACTGCATTAGATCTCCAGGCTAAGGATGATTTGGCTTTAAGGTGTTTGCCATTTTAGAGGTACAGCAGGAAACCTCATCCCAGAAAGGGTCCTTTTAGCTGTAGATGAGGGCTGGGAGGAGCCCTCTAGAGATGTCAGGCCACAGGTGGAAGCTGGGAACGAGTGGGGCCCTTTGTAAATCTGTATCTAGTCCACAGGTGAAATTGCGACTTCCTAACCAACCTTGGGGTCCCAAGATCGTAACTGCTGAGAAGCACGTACACACCCATGTGAAAGTGACCTCTGTTAAGCCTTACCACTCTATATTTTAGCAGTTTAATGGGTACATTATAGAGTCTTCCATTTTTTATGAAATTAGCTCCTCCCCTTCAAATGATGTAATTAACATCACTTAGAATAAAACTTGAATAAACTATTAAAACCCCAAAAGAAAAAAAAAACAAGGAAAATAAAACCTCCATTCTCACTAGCTTTGAATGTTGTCTTGGGAGAATATGCTTTGATGAATTAAGCAATGATTGAAGCCATGTGTGGGGTGCACATTTCGAATCCTAGCACGGCAGACACAGAAGCATGCAGATCTCTGTGAGCTTGAGGCCAGTCTTCTCTACATAGTGAGTTCCAGGCTAGCTAGAGCTACACACTGAAAGTCAGTCTCAAGAAAAACAAAACAACAACAAAACAGGGATGGTAATCTTCTATTGACTCACATGAGTCCACAGTGAAAGCCTTGTGCAACGACATTTGACTCTGGAAATGGCTTCAAGTGAGATAGCTACCTAGGCTCTGAGCCAGAAGGAGGATGAAGGTTCTAACGTAAACATGGGACCCACATGAAGCGATACTGCCACTGTGGGGAGGAGGATGTGTGAGCTGTGGAGAGGCCTTGCCTGGGCCACTGGTCTCTTTCTGCACCAGAAATGGCAGAAGCAGCATAGCAATAGCCACTAAATAAAACAAGGAATCTACAAAGAATTTGTCACTCAGGAATGGTTCTGGGCAGAAAGAAAAAAAAAAAAAAAAAAAAAAACAGGGGCTGGGGCTGGGGCGGCAACTGCACCATTGCCCAGGGATGTTTATATGGCAGACTGGGGCTTCTCCAAGAGTCTGGTTTATTGCGTTCTCCTGGGCTTTCATGAGCCAGGCTAAGGGCTATACAACACTTTTCAGGGGAGCCCTTCGTGAGTCAGAACCTCTCCTGCTTGCCATTCTAAACCAAGCACCTGACAAAGAGTCCAGATGGAGACAGACAGTTTTACTCAAGTTTTATTTTGTGCACACGGAATTGAGGCCAGACTGAGTTTCCTCCTTTGAGGGAAAGAGAAATGGGACCAGGCAATGCCATTACCTTAGAATAATGTGTTAGAATAATCCACCAAGGTAGACATGTGGGAGGGGCTTATATTCATTCCACAGGACTGACATAACAACAGACCATCAATTGGTGGCTTAAAATAACAGAATAATTTTCATAGTTTAGAGCTAGAAGCCTGAAACTGAGGTTCAGCAGGCCGCACACTCTCTGAAAGCCTCAGAAAAATGTATCCTGCTTCTGCTAGCTTCCCACCTTCCCGCAGCCCTTTCATTCCTTCTGCTAGCTTCCCATCTTCCCGCAGCCCTTTCATTCCTGGTTACAGGTGTCTCACCCTGCTCTCTGATCTCCCTCTCTGTCTCTTTCCTCTTCTGATAAGGATGCTCACTATATCAGATTAATGGTCCCATATTCCAGTATGACATTACTCTAATTAACTATATATGCAATTATCCTATTTTCAATAAAGCCACATTCTTTTTTTTTTAATGTGCATTGGTGTTTTGCCATGGGTTTGGGTCTCCTGGAACTGGAATTACAGAGAGTTGTAAGCTGCCGTGTGGGTGCTAGGAATTGAATCCAGGTCCTCTGGAAGAGCCATTTCTCCAGCTCCATAAAGCCATAGTCTTAAGTTCCAAGTATTAAAGCTTCAACACAGTTCGGAGGGACATCATTTGTGCTAGCTAGGTTTTTGTTGTTGTTAACCTGACGCAACCTAGAGTCACCTGGCAAGAGGAACCCTTAGTTAGGGTTTGCCTCCATCAGAAAGCCTGTAGACAAGTCTATGAGGCTTTTTCTTGACTGATTGATGTAGGAAGACCCAGCCCACTATGGGCGGTGCCACTCCTGGGCAGGTGGGCTTTGGTAGTATAAAAACTCAAGCTAAACAAGCCATGGAGCAAGTCAGTAAACAGCTTTCCTCTGTAGTTCCTGCCTCTGCTCCGGCTTGAGCTCCTCTCCTGACTTCCCTCAATATTGACTGTGATCAAGACACAAGCCATATGTGATGGTTTCGATGAGAATGGCCCTCGTGGGACCATATTTTGAATGTCTGGGTCCCACATGGTTGACAGTTTAGGGAAGTTTAAGGGGCGCCTTGTTGGAGGAGATGAATCACTAGGTGTGGACTTTGAAGCTTCAAAAGCATGTTCTAGACTCAACCTCACTCTTTCTCTCTGCCTGTGACTTGTATGTCAGTTGTGAGCTCTCAACTACTGCTCCAGCGCTATACCTGCCTGCTTCCTGCCATGCTCCCCACCATGATGGTCATAGATTAACCCTCTAAAACTGTAAGCCAGCCTCCAATTAAATGCTTTATTTTATAGTTTACCTTAGTCACGGTTTTTGGTGCTAAATAACTAAAACACCAAACAAGCCCTTTCCTTACAAGTTAGTTGGATCATAGACTCCGTCACAGCAATCGGAAGTGGAGTGGAACACAGTGCAGCCCCACACAGGACCTGTTGGAGAAATGACTGAGGCCCCTGCAGCACTCACGTTTTGTGTATCTCTGAGACAGTCAATGCAAAGCGCTGGAGAATCCATAAATTACACATGTGAAGGGACGTGGCTACTTCACACGACTGTCAACGGGGACAAGGCTGGCAGAAGACACCATTCTGACATCTCGCTCAGATTCTGCTTCATTGGTATCTTGACATGCAGGTCTGGCTGCTGCTAGGTGAGACTCCCCTTAGGGCAAGAGGACTGGCCCTTTGTAGCATCAGATCAGTAAGTCATTCACTGTGGCTGTGGGGTGAGGGATGTGAAGGCGGAGGTTCCTGAGCAAGGACTCTACCCAAGGAAAGGATTGCACAGTGAATTGCTAGAAACCAACGCCCACATTAGTTGAGTGCCATCTGTGCTGACTGATAAATCGGGTCCTTGTGCAGATCTAAAGTAAAGTTTCTCCCAGCTCCCTGTCTAATGGAACACCAAAAGCATCCTCTACATGACAGCATCCTCTACAGATGGTAATAGGTGAGGGAAAGAGAAGAGTCAGGTTATAATGACCTGTACCAACAGATTATCCAAAACTTAAGTTGTGGGCCCACAAGACGGGTTAAAGAGTTTCCCACAAAGACTGATGACCTGAGTTCAGTCCCTGAGAGACACATGGTAGAAAGGGAGAACTGACTCCTCCGAGTCATCCTCTGACTTAGACACACACAGGGTTGCGTGCATGCCAATACGTATAGACATACACAAAATAGACTAATGTAATTTTTGAAATTAAAATGTCCCATTATGCTGGAAGTCTCTCTTTGTAATCTTGCTAGGAAACTCTGCCCACTGTGCTCTCTTATTCCCAACACTCAGAGGCTATTCGTACAATTTGCTCTGGTTCACTTTGGCTGCTAAAACCACTGCTAAAACTCAGTCAGACATCTCATTAGTGTATTTCCCACACCCATTTCAGGGCAGCTTATGCAACTGGAAACAGGCTTTATTTTGCTATGAATTATACATCTGAGAGCCCCCTTATTAAGGGTGATTTAAATAACAGTGGGAGCGAAAACTATTAAACTAGGCATGCTTGTTGTCTTCTGTTTCTAGAGCATGTTCACTCTGTAATGGTGTTGGGAGACACGAGAGCATCTTGCTGGGAAAAATGCTTCATAACAGCATTTTGCCCTGAAACTAGTTGATAGTTGGAGTATGATAGGGACTCTACAAATTGTAACTGAGTTCTGCTGCTTTGATTTTCTTCATCCTCTGCTACACAGTCGGCAGTGACTTGTTTTGTGGTACAGAAGGTGTATTTGTGGGGCCATTAGATACGGAATGCAGCAATGATGTGGTTAACTGGGGAGACCCTGAACTAAGAATAATCCCCTGAGATGCAGGACAAGGTTCAAAATCTGCCCCCCAGAGCATCAGGGTAGGGCTGATGGGACTTAAAGGGCACTCTGAAGCTTCTCAGAGGGATAGAGGATCAGGCAAGGACCTAAGTCTCAGGCCTCTTCAATAGTGATCTACCCTTTGACCACCACTGCAGCTGGAGCGAAGTGCATTGGTGGGCATCATGGAGCCACGGAACCACTTATGAGGTGGATGAAAAGGGCAACTGGGAAAGGGAGGAGCTCTGCTTCTGGCTACCTGGATCAGGAGGGATGAAAGTCAGAGGAAAGACCTTGTTGATTTTCTTGATCTACCTTTCTATTCATAAAGGATGTAGTTGGTGGGACATGGTGGCACACACTTTCAATCCCAGCACTTGGAAATGGGAATACGGAGGACAGTGCATCCAAAGCTGCCCTGGGAATATATAGCTAATTCTAGACCACCTTTGAGACTTTGCCTCCAAACGAAACAAAGCAAAAATATCATGACTAAAGTAAAACAGTGGGACACACAAATAGCATTGTCCCCAGATTCCACATCATTCCCAACCACTTCTTTTACATGCTTATCATTACATAGATTTATTCAGTGCTCACTTGTGCATGCTCACAGCATATTACATGTGTGGAGGTCAGAAAACAGCTTTCAGTCATAAGTTCTCTCCTTCCACCAAGTGGGCCCTAGGGATGGAACTCAGGTCATCAGACTTAAGTCATCTCATCAACCCAATTTGCCAATTTCCAGATTAATACGATCCAAAGTCCTTAAATTATCTTTAGGAGGCACCCAAGGAGAAAGAATGCTAAAGGATATCATTTGCTTATGTTACTTGCCGCTATCTCTGCTGGGTCATCATTCATACGGCCAACAGAGTGTGCCTTCCCTGAATAAAAAGCTCTTCCCAATAGTGGCTTCTGTGCTCATGGAGTCTGGTATGACAAAGAAAATGCATTTTTCTCACCTGCTTGCAGGCTGAGCAACATTCAAACTCATATAAGACAATACACCGACAAGATCTATTATTTTGCTTATTAAGTATCTTGACAGGAGACAGTGACAATTTCCATGGGAACAGCTTAGGGACAGAGATGGTGATGATCTAGAATAATTAAATTGCTCTGCATAACAGTTTTGGTTTGGGATAGGAACGCAGGAGGAAAGGAGTGGGGTGGAAGAAAACATCTATGAAAGGACATGCCTAGCAAGCAATGGGAGAATGGGGCTAAGTTGTGGAATGAGATGTCCTCTGACCACACCAGATGTCATCTTCAGAGCACCCATGACAATTCTTGTTCAACCCTCCTGTTGATATTTCTTCACAGGAGGAAGGAGTAGAAGGAGCCATTAAATCCTCAAATGGGGATTTAATGTTTCAGCTACTCCTTCCTGTCAGCTGTATATGATTCTGCTGCATGGTGTTGCATGTTTGCTGGAATGTATACAGTATGGACTTCATTGATGCAGCTATAGGAGAATCATCATCCAAGCTAGTGGGAGTGATGTGGCTGTTTGGGGGTTACCCACACTCTTTTACGTATCATTTCACCCCAATACAGCAAATACAGCCAATATGCACATCGGTTCACCAAGCTAGACTTGGGTGAAGTTGTTACTTTGGTCTATTGTTGGTGTTCTCTCCAGGATGAGTGGACGTGTGTTCATTGGTCCCCAGGAAAAGCTGATACAACAGGCCTCTAGGGTAATCCATCCCAGAGAGACAGGACTCCAGCCAGAAAAAGCATGAGGTACTCAGTGGGTTACTGTGCAGGTGACAGCAGAGGGCTGAAGATTAGCCTAAAACAGGGATTTGCATATAAGCAAATTATTAGGGAAATAATCCCAGGGAGTGCTGAGGAGAGGTAGTCGAGTTCTCTGGAATGACAGGAAGTATTAAGGGGCATGACACCGCTCAGGGCAACTGGGGCCCATCTTGCTGGAGAACTCTAGGAGACAGTATATGTTAAAGTTTGGATGTAAAATGTTCCCCATAGGCTCTTGTGTTTGAACATTTGGTCTCCGACCCATGGCACTGTTAGAAAAGTTACGGAACCTTGAGGAGCCGGAGTCCTGCTAAAGGAAGTGTGTCACTGGGAAGGCCTTGGTGTCACATAGGTCAGCCCCGTTTTCTGTTCTCTCTCTGCTTCCAACTGCCGATTCAATATGAGCAACCAGCTATGCTCCTGCGGCCATGCCTTTCCCTGGTCCCCATGGTGGTGCAGATCCCTTTGGAACTATAAGCGAAGTGAGCTCATTTTTCCTCTAGCTGTTGAGTCAGGTATTTGTCATAGCAATGTGAACAGTAACGAAGACAACATAGATTACACATGAAAGATAGCCCAGTGTGAGACAGAGGATCTGAGCTATTCATCAACCAACCTTTTTTTCAGCCCATAAGACACTGGTCTTTTTAAGTTAGTGCACAAAGTGTTTTATTATGGCGTTTTTATACATAACTATCTTTTTATTCATCTCCTTCTCCCACTGCCCTTCCCTTTATTTACCAACTTAATACATCTCTGCCTGAAAGCCAGTCCCTGGCACACTTCCTAGCGCTTCCAGCCAGCCCATCACTGGGGGGAAAAAAAGCCCAAGGGAGAAAACTACAGGCATTTGCCATAGGATGCAAATGGCCTGTCCGGGAATGTTGAGTTAGAATTTGGGGGTTGGTGACTATTCTAAGCAGCTGGAACTGGGACTTCCCAGAGAGCATCCCTGGCCCAGCTTTGATGTAATCCAGCTGCAGGTAGAAAAGAAAAATTTTAATCAAAGATTTAGGAAACTGAATTTAGAATTTAGGAAATTTCAATCATTTGGTTTGAATCCATTATTTTATTGGAAACTTTGGCCTAGAGCATTCAAAGGAGTCTGTGTGTGTGCGCGCACAGCAGTCAGAGTCTGAGACCAAGATGCAAACCGGACCACTTGATCCTCTGTACACCTAGAAATTCATGAGGGAAGTGGCCTGTTGGCATTGCTGCTGACAGTTCATAAGGAGCATTTCCAGGTCCCACTCGTTACACAGACTCACTTACACATCTGCCTGATACACAAGGCCCAAGCACCTAGGAAGCAGATTCCCCTTCAGGTGTCTTACCTTTTAGAGGTACACAGATGACAAACCAAAAGCGAAGTAAAGTGTGCAGTATGTGAGCGCCAAATGCTAAGGAAACAAAGCTGGAAAGGAGGAAAGGAAAGAGCAGGAATGCCGGGCAGGCGCAGCTGAATGGGTAGCCTGCTGAGAAGAGTGGAGTTTAAGGAGAAGCAGCAGCCAGGTAGATATGTGCTAAAGGCACACACACAAGAGAGTAGAGTATGCAAGAGAACAGAACATGCAAGAGAATAGAACATGCAAGAAAACAGAGCACACAAGTAAATAGAACACACAAGAGAACAGAGCATGTAAGAGGACAGAGCACGCAAGTGAATAGAAAATGCAAGAGGACAGAGCATGCAAGTGAATAGAACATGCATGCAAATAGAGCATGCAAGAGGACAGAGCATGCAAGTGAATAGAACATGCATGCAAATAGA